>SMGT01008029.1:1901-16642 GCA_004794575.1 Lanistes nyassanus | reverse complement strand
GGGGATTAACCAACCTTCCCCGCCCAGGTGTCATTGATGATAGTCTCATTGGGGAGACAGCATGATGTCAGCCAAGCACAGCTGCATCAGCAACAAGCGGTCGGTGAGCTCGGGAACTCGAGAAACCCAAACATTGTAACCAGCGCCTGTCAACAGGTCATAAGTTTGATACCCACATGATGCTTCCTACAAGGGTAGGGGCACGTGAGGGGGGATAGATCACATGATGTTGAGGGCGCTGCATTAGGGAGAAATAAAAAGGGGAACTCAAGGTCTGAGAGGGGAGGACAAAGGAAAAGAGAAGGAAGAGAACAAGACATAGACCACGGAGAAGTGAGAAGCTTTGCGGGGTCTTAAACCCCGACTCTGGGGCTATGCTTGCTTAGCCGTAGGACTTAAAGAATTTTGACCACGAAGGGCCGTACCTTAACTTACTGGACTCGACTTCTCCAGAATTATTGGACAAACTTTTATGGTGATCTCGTAAAATGTAGATTTAATTGAGCAATCGTCACCAAAACCTTTACTGCCTCAGGTCAATGGTTTCTACACCAGAGGGTGACGACACTATGAAATAATGTGAATAACTAGAGAAATCTACCGAGGGAAAAGATTCTCATACTCTGACACTTTCGCTCAGTCTCACACAGGCAAAACTCTACTAGCTCAAGAGCCCCCACCCTCGTAAAACACACAACTGCAGCGAACCGTAATTCAGCATATATTTCAAACACTAACTGACTCGACAACATCAAATATATCTACAGATTATTTACAGCAGACTCCTGAACTGCAGCAGGTGACTTTGGCTTATTGGCCGGGGTCGGGGGCCGCCTAGGCCCTGGCGGGGCCAAGAGGCTGGGTGGACGGGGGAGGTAGAGGGGGGGGGGGGCGGAAGCCTTCTTCCGAAAACGAATATTTTAATATTTAACTGGCAAATTCTAGCCTCTCCTGCAAGGAAAATGTTTTCATTTGTAGTGATGTTTGTTTCATCTGGTCATATTTTCACGCTGCAAGAACGTGAGGCAATGACGTCTAGCGACCTGGAGAGCCGCACATACAAAATGGCGTCCGTTTCGGGGATTCAAGCCAAATAAGCATACATTCCGTTCCGTTCACTGATAAGCACAAAGTTGATTTTGGCGTACCAGCCTCACAGCTTTGGCGTACGCCAGGGTTTGGTTTGGCGTAAATACGCCAAATGGTGTACAATTCAGGAGTCTGTTACAGAGAATCACCGTGCTCGTGTCTAGGGTAAGACGCTGCCTGATTACGTCATACCACGAGGAATCAGACAATGAAGATAATCAAACTAAAGCAAGAGGGAAATCACACTGCGAGACGGTCTATGATCCCACTCTCTACGCCGAGTCAATAAGTGACCGACAATAGAGCACCTACTCTTGTCACTACAGAAACAACTACTTCTGCGATACACAGCTCTAAAGCTATTCAACGACCGACAATGAAGTTATGACACTGTACAACCAGCACTTCCTCTACCTCCTTTTGACCTACGTCCGGCCACTAGCTTATGACGTCTCCTGTCTCCGGCGGGATAAAACCATTTATCTTAAATCAACGCGAGTCCCAGACTCTAAGATAAGTTTATGGTAAGAGTAATCCTTTACTTAAAAGGCACATCCAGTAGTCAACTTACACGTCGTTACGTCGGCGTGTGGCGAAATACACCCAGTGTATCTGGCAAAAAATAGAGTTCTCTTCGACTTCTCCTGGCTAAGATGGCGAGGGGTAGAGGTCCGTGGGTCTACACGTGTCCGCTTCACTCTCTCTCCATGTCCGGTCCGAGTCTCCGTGTGTGTCATCTATCCAATGTTCAAAGCTTAAGTACCCTTTCCTTTCTCGTACTGCATTTCCAGGAACCGCCTATTCTAGTTCAAACCAGTTCTGGCACCCTAGGTTGGGCGGAGCTATCAGCCTGTCATGGCTAATGACGTAGCGCACACCTTCCAAAGTGTCGGGAGGGGGAGGAGCTAGCAGGCTAAACTAAGAGTGACAGGTGATAACCTAGAAGTGACATGTGACACTATGCTTGCTTGACCATAGGACTGAAAAAAAGTTTGACCATGAAGGGCCAGTGTAGGATGTAGCAGGTAGAAGTCTGAGGGGCACAGTGGAGGGTCAGCCACAGGGCTGCCTTCTTCGTGCACCTCCGCTGAAACTGCACAACCGTCCATCAAACTGGAAGAAGCCACTGCCTTTGGCGGCCAGGAAAAAGTAGAGAGTAGCAGAAGGGCAGGCTCCCGTCATGAGGCACCAGTAGGAGTAGACCGTAGAGAGAGGAGGTCTAATTATAGAAACAAGACAAGGGAACAGGCTGCAGGGTAAGCCGGCCACCACCTGCAACGGATTATTCTCAACGAATAAAGTTTGAGCCGTGCACTCCTAGTTGGTCGTCTGTACCGCCGGATGAGCTAGGGTGCATGAAAGGGAGGGACGGTGTCCGGAAACGTTACACATCTCCATTGGCAAGGGAACCTTGCTGATCCGACATTCACCTGGATAAAACACAAAGGCGTCTATGTTGCCAGTAAATAATAATGTTATTCTTCTAGGCTAACAAAGATCATAGTTGTAGAATACAGAGCAAAATATCAAAGTGAAGTAAAGGTTGTGACTTAGCTGAAGTCCTTGACAATTTCCGCACTCTGTCGTGATTATACACACGCAATACTCACGATGGTAGGGGTCCAGTTGTTACAGACGGTACGGCCCACACAGAAGATTCTTCGTGCACAGAGTCCTTCTGGCACTTCTTCCACTCAATGTTGACAAGGGCTTTCTCTTGTTGACAAAGTTACAGTTCTCGACCGTATCAGAATTTCTTTCCAGCTGACACCGCAGCTCCGGTCACAAGGCGACTTATCTTCAACTCCCAAAATTTTCAGTCTGAAGCTTAACCCCACTGTTCATCTAGAGGACGGACTTTTCTAGCTGGTACTTGTCAGGACCGCCTGGTACGGTACAGATTTAAAAAGAAAGACAGGAAGTGGGAAGTTCAGCCGCAGCTGAACCTGTCAAAAAAGTGACGAGTGTTTTCCGGTGGTTCGTTTCGATTTTAAGAATAAAATGTACTGCGTAGTTACAAAAGTGCTGAATCGTTGGAGACAAACCTTCGAGAATGTTCTCCAACCACAAAATATTATGGGATTCAGACATCACGTCACCCGATAGTATATTCGGACCAGCAGGACCTCGAGCTTTGCTTAAGGACACTAGTGATAAGGAGAGCACATTTAGACCACGCAGGAATCCGCGGATTCCGATTTGCCGATTTTGCCCCTGATTCCAGAAAGCCAAACGACAAAGAACACAAGTTGTATACATGAAACGTCATCTTATGACTGCAAGTAAAGATGAAAGATTGAAAGACTTTAGTTAAATATTTGTCAACCATGACTTGAACAGTGAGTTTTATCATCGCCGTCTTCAGTATCATCGCCCGTCTTCACTATCATCGCCAGTCTTCAGGTTCATCGCCATTCTCCGTCACATCGTCATGTCCGTCTCCGACTTCTGATTTCCAAGGACGTACGTGACACTAACGTTGAGGAGTGAGCTGTGGACACTAGTGTCATTGGATCTTGTGTGCGCGGAACTGTATAGGAACAGAACTCGTTTCGTCGACAAAAAATCTTCTGGTCTGTGTGACTGGGAAATATATCTGATTAGTGTGTGTGGGATTATTACATGAACGTGAGTGCTTTTAAAATCATTTGAATGATTGCGTCTTGATCTGAAGTAAAAGGTGGAAAGAGATCCACGCTTGTGATTGAGGCGTCTAAAAAACTGCGAACACGAACACGCATTCACGCATACATCACACGCTCATTTAATTGAATTAAAGAGTTTTTGACAGTACTTCAGCACCTTAAAAAAGTGATGTTCTATTTATACATATGGTATATTCTAGCTACTATAAATGGTCTCTCCCTCACTGTCCATTGTAATGCCAATTCAACTTACTCAGGTAACTTGGCAAAGTGACTGACCAGCAATGCATCTCCACGCGGTGCCATCCTTCCCTGGGGAAGAACTGACAGATAATATTTTAATTAACAAGGGGGTGGTCTTGGACAAAGACCCCTAGCTGATACTAGCATCACTTCACTTGCTGAGTGCTAAATAGACTGAAGGTGACAAAGAAACATCATTATCCCATCTATTACCCACCATCAGTTCATGGGACAAAACAAACACATCCATTACAATTTCCAGTCATCCATTAGAAACTCTCTTGTCACACTCAGCCAAACGTCAGAGACGACTAGGAATACTTTACATGTGGGTTTAAACATATCTGTTACAACGCGTTCGAATGTCTAGTAGATGCTAGCATTTGCTTTGAGAGTTAGACATATATTTTAGGAACGTTTAAACTACCTGTATTATTGAGATTATTAGCTCTTTGCAAGTCAGAAAATATGTCAAAATATAATCAGAACTAAAAGAACCCAAACTGATACAAGGGCAAGGAGTACTCAAATTTATGCATTCGGGTACAATGATAGCAAGAAAAATTGGGTTGACATGAGGTCCCGTTGTCTATTTGAGTGTAGCCTTTGATAAAGACGTGCCTGGCTGAAAACAATATGTCCCTTGTGGGCGCGCTAAACTCGGACAGTGGTTTTCGCTCGTGCAGCGAAAACAAAAACATCAAGACTAGAACTCCAAAGAAAGTCGGTTCTGCATCAGCCACTAAGACGCCCCCATCAAAGTATGGAGGAGGCGGAACGGCAGGTACGACAACATTCTTCAGCACGACCGTTCGGGAGAAATCAGCCTCATGATTTGGGTTGGCGTTGGTCTCAACGGACTCGTGGGCCCCGTCGTCTTCCAGAACATCGGTTCTGGACGAGAAAACGGTGTGACAGCACATGACTATGTGGACCAGGTGCTGAGGCCTGTCGTCGTGTTGTCATGAAACCATCCCTTCATCACTGTGATTTCCTGACAAGAAACATGGCTATGTGATGCGTCACTCAAGCATCGTCAAGACAGATACACTGTTGCAGCATTTCAGTCACTGACATTCCAACAACAGTGCTACACTCAATCTTTCACTGCACACTGTAGTTTAATTAATGAAACTTTCTCACTTTCAATCAGGACACAAACATTTTGTTATTGGATTATATTAATTAGGATTCGCCTTCTTTGTACAGTCAACGGACATGTCTGCGTACGTGACCCTACCTTCCCGCCAATTCTGTATGCACTAAGCCGACCCTAACATATTTCCTCCGCTATGGATCTATCTTATGATTTTTTAAAATCACATTGACAACTTCAAAGCGACACCTACATTGCACAACATCGGACGATTTAGGTTCTGATTTCTGAGTTTGGTACTCGACTTCAAGATGGCGCAGTCTTGAACTGAGCTCGGAAAACAAAGGAAGGTTCAAAAACTTTTCCAGCTGCAACCCACACTGTATTTCATCTCCAGCTTGGATTTCTCTGCATATTGAGTCTCCAGGAGTTGGAAGAATTCTGACAGTGGGCTACTGTGATGTGAACTGTGCTCCCAGTCTTCGCATCGAGAATTCTTGCACAGCCACATGTGGTCAGATCATCCCGACATTCGCTCCCAGCTTTTTAATTTCCCTGGACCAGGGAAAGGTTAAGGTATTGACCGTATTGTACCTTGGTTTTAATACTATCGGCATCCACGGAAGCACTTGAAAGAACTGTTCTGCTTGCATCTGTCACGGACCCGTGACTATAGCAAGTACGCTGAGAAACGATGTCAGATAGCTCGCAGCAAAGTAAAAATCCTTGGGACTAAACACTTTTAAAATTAACGACTAAAGGGAAGTCGTGTCCAGTCCAGTTAGCCGTGATACAAACCCTGGTTTTGTCCGACAGTTCGGACATTCGTGTGTAGTGAACACCAGATGTTAGGGCCGAATATTTATTCTCTTATGTGGTGTAGAACGAATTAAACCTACCAGATCTAGCTCAATCTCTACACTCCCCGCTCTCCTTCTGTTTGATGAATTGATGATTGCTTGGATTGGAAAACCCCTTCTTTCTTGTTTAAAATATTGTGTGTATATGATACATTGATGATTGCTTGATCAGTAATGTAGTACTTGCATGTTTCACATATTGAAGTATAACGTGGGACAATAAATGAATGAATCGCCTGTATTTTACAATCTGAAAGTGAGAGGAAGACCAAGATCTATTGCGTATGATAGAATATCGCCTGATTACAGTGTTTGATCCATCTCATACCTTTGAAATAACGCCGATGACTTATTCCCTAATAGAATCCCGCAGGCGGATCGCACGTTAATCTAAAGCTGGAATATGAAAATTGATTTATCCATCAAGAATTTATATTCAAAATGTATTAAATGTTTGGCTTCGATCCTTGATCTCAAAAGTAAGGTCCTGAAAGCGTCTAAATAAAACAGCCCAAATGAAATCACTGACTAGTAACTCCCTGTTTTTGGATTTGTTTTGGTTTTTACTGTACTATGTATTGTTAAGTGCGTGCGTGTGTGTATCTTGTGCCCTTGTTACTTTATTAATCTTTGATTAGTATTTTCATTATATCGTATACATGTATCTTGAACATTTGACGAGTTGGCTGGATCAGGATTATCCAGTTGAGTTTGGTTTTCATTTTTAGGAGTCTTCTATCATGATATGTGACGTAATGTTTTCAAACAGGATCTCTGTCGGTGTTTGGGGACAACAGATTCCGCGGACATCACTGTTCTGTGTGTGTGGTCTGATCAGTTGTCTGACCCCCAGACTCCATGGGACGTCAGTAGTGACGTGCTGAAGGAACTCCGGAACTGGTGGCAGCGACGTGTGGCTGTGTTTGGGCCTGACATTCACATGACCTGTGACATTTACAAGACGCTGGTAGCCAGGTCAGTTCTACAAACAATCAATGCACATATAACCACAACAAGGTCTATAATTTACATCATCTCTTGCGAATTAGAATTATTATTGCAGGAATAGTTAGCTAGGCACTTCAAATAATCTTCGCAAAACACAATCTGTGTTTGTTACTAAATTGTAATGCCTTAGTTGCTTTTTAAAAAAAAAACTTTAAATGCAACGGACAGTAGCAGGGATCTCTGGCTACTCATGAATATTTGTCAATGATCTGCTGTCGTGTTACATAACTTAACCTGCTGCTACACGCAACACAGGCTTCAATACAACCCAGTAAGTTATTTACTGACACAGTCATTGTGTACTAGAGAGTCGAAACTACTTAGCAGTTCTCCCTCCTCGTCGTGTGCACAAAACGAAACCAGTGTGTGTGGGTCTAGATTCTCTTTTATTTAACGCTGTGCCGGTTGATGGCGCAGGCCAGACAAAGACTGTTATACAACTACAAAGCAACAGCTTTCTCTCTCCCTCACTGACAGAAGTTCCTCCACCCTTTCTCGCTGCTACTAGCCTAACGTTCTCTCAACTCCTAACCTTTTGACCTCCCTATCCCCGGTGATTTCGCACTATAGGGTATAGGGTCCTATTACTAACTATGCTTTATCCCCTTCCCGTCTCTCTTTCTATTTATCCTGTCTCTTCCATCACTCCCTAAACTTAGGAACCCACTGACCATCCCTCTATCGCCTTCACCTATTTACCATGGGAAGTCACCCCCCCCCCCACACACACACACTGAACAAAGGCCCTGTGTGCTGCGCACTGCTTTTGTGTGTTCGCGTCTGTATGTCAGCGTGTCTTGCTCTACCATTAGCTACCATAACTGTACGGTTTCCTCTGGTGCCAAGCGTCTGGTTGGTAAGCTACTAGATCGAGTTTAGAGTCTGTATAAATCCAACACACGCTGCTTGCTGACGTCGGACAAGATGGCGACTGCTTCCAAATGTCTTCAAGTCAGAACAGAGTCGAAATCACAAAGCTAAGAGTCTCTGTGTTCAAACCGACAAAGGAAGTCTGCTTTCAGTTCTGACAGATAGGTTTTAGTTGTCAGTTATTTCATGTAGTTGTTGTTCTGTACAGTGACGTTATGTGAAAATAACATTGAATAGTTTTGTGGTCGAGGTGACTGTCAGAGGAATGGAGTGGGGATATGAGAAAGAATTTTCTTCGGGTATTAATTGTAAACCATAAGAATGAGTCTAGCCGGGTGGTGGTTACGTAACGCCCTGGCGTCCACCCGACCGGCCCCTGAACTCCCTGTTAGTCGGCACGGCGTGGATAGTAGCATCATGCACCTTACTGGTCGTCTGTTACTCAAGAGTGGGAAACAAAGGGCATGGATCTTCATTAAATCCTGGATGGCTGGCTTAAGGTCAAGGTTGTTTGAGTGCTGCGGTACGCTTCAAGCGAAAACGTTTAGATCAGTTACTTCCGGTCTCTGATTCGAAGTTGCCGACATGGCTGAAAGCGAACGCGATCTACTCAAAATAGACCCAAATGCCACGTCTACCAATACAACGAAATGGAAACGTAAAAACGCAGGATCGAACTGTTGCATAGTTGACTGCCACACAACAGCTGCAGCCTGCAGCCTGCAGAGGTCTGTCTTTTCCAAAAATCCCGAGAGCAGGTGTGAGTGAGGAGCAAGATAAATGGAGGGCTGCTCTGATTCCCAGAGTTAATCATGTTGACGGCAGTTTTAATCCGGACAAAGCCAGGATTTGTTCGAGGCACTGTGAAGAAGGCTGGTATGTTTTATTTTTGTTCTTAGCTAATGTTCACAATTATATTTTTGAGGCTGTATATATGTAGTTGTTTTTTTGGTTTCCATGTTCACTCACCCCCCCTCCCAAATATTAAGTCACCGTGTTTACAAATAAAAGTCCGGACGAGAACTACATTTCTATGATAACATTGTAACAATTCCGCCAAACATTAAAATGTACTGCACGCTTCCACATGAGTTCCAATATTTAACAATAAAACAATAACCCTAAAAAGTGCAATAAAGATTAATTTTTAAAAAATCATTAAAATAAAGGCTGCTTCCATTTTTATAACTATTGTTTGAAAATGTACAATAAAACTGATTGCTAAAGAATTATTCTATGAATAGAAAGAAGGCACATAGTTGTATATGGATAGGCTTACACTTTACAACCAGAATATGATTTTTTACCTGTCCAGTTTATTTAACATAATTCTTTACTTTTCACAAATAAAAAGTATTTTTATGTTTAGTACTGTATGAGGTTTCATTTTGTTTATTTTTTTCTGGTAATTAGACACCTAGTTTAAATGTTTTTATTTTTCAGGTCCTTCTGGAAATTGTTCAGGCCTTGTTATGTGGAGTATGCCTATTCGGTGGATGCCAGTAAAATCTATAGAAACACCCAAAACAGTGTCAAGACCAGCACCAGTAAGTTCTACTGTTTTGACTGATCAGATTTTATCAATATATTCAGAGCTAACAGTTGTTTAAAGTAAGAATGTTAAGTTTTGATGATGCTGTGATATATATATATATATACACACACAGGGGGAAAAACAAACTCCAGCAAAAATAAACACTTTATGTTCAGTATCTATTTTTTTTTTATTTGTCATTTTCTTCTACAGACTTTCAGAGAACCTCCACCAGTTCCAGAGCGTGTGTGCTATTGGAATTTACAGGACATAAGAAAGAGTCTGTGTAAGGTGAAAGATCCTTGGATTGTAAAAGAAAACTCTCCAAGAACTGCACCTCTTCCAGCACCCTCAACTCTGAAAAAAAAAGTTTACAATTATTTATGTGTGATTGAAGAACAAAAGGAAAATAACTGATGGCTCAGTCTGCTTTACTGTGTACTTGTTACTACATGTAATAACATGCATGCAAATGCACTTTTTCTCTCACACACACACACACACACAAGTGGATAAACAAAAGCATAGAAACAAATGCTTATTAAGTACATGGTCATAAAAGAATTGCCTACTCACTTGGTACACTCTGAAAAAATTGTCTGTCTTTTACTAAAATGCAGTTGTCTGCTAATGAAGAGCATACATCCTCCACCATTTTCATGTTCACCTGCAGATAAAATTAAGTATAAACATGCTAAAAAGTCTATGCTTGCACAGAACAACATGTCAAACCATCACATTTAGTGACAAAGGATATCCACATCAAAGCGCATTAAAGATCAAATTTGTGTGGTCTATGCTATTATCTCCATGGGCATAATGCACAGCTCCTCTACCCCCCACCCACCACCACCCCATCCCTGCATGTCCCTCCTGTAAGTGGTGACACAGATACTGATACAGATAACTTTATTCCCCAGTAATTGTATAAGGAATTGGGGTGGTAAGAGTACATGTATGCTAAATATATATTCAAATTAGCACTGTAAAACGGATACAAATATGTCATCTTCCTTAATGGACACAATTCTATTATTGATATGAACGCGTAAGTTTTCCATTAGCGACAAAGCATGTATGCATACATGGGTGCTTGTTTGCTGCTGGAAGCCTAAAATCCTCAAACTAAAGGACAACTAATTTTTTAGTGAGCAGCACCCAAATATTTGCACTGCATGCCTAAAAAAGTTCAGGCACAGATTTCAGCCCACACATGCACCTTTATACATATATTTCCATCACTCTCCATCATTAATAATATAATAATGTGTAATGTATACATAAATTCACTTATATATTTTAACAAAATCAAAAATGGTGTCTGTAAACATGGACTTTGGTCATAAAGTAAAGCCATCACAAAACAGTTAAAAAAGGAATATATGCAGATGTTGCCAATAATAAAACTAATAACTAGTATTTATAGAGCAATGTTCTTATAGATGACTCAATGCACATAACAACGAATAGATACATGCAAGGATTCATGCATTCTAGTACCTAGAAACATACCAAAATAAGCGCACTAACATCCAAGAATTAAAAAAACTCTCAAAGATTTATTCGACCAAAGTATGAAACAAACTATTAGAGCCACTTACAATAAAACAAATGAAAACAAACCTGTACAACATTTTACCATTGTACAGTGTATGTTTAATTTAAGTTTGCAATAAATTAGTTCGAGACTGAATAAATTTTGTAAATATCTGACTTCTTTCCAGTAAAAATGAATGGAAACAGTTTAAAGTTTTCTAATACATGTAAATCAAATTATACACAACACCTACCCCAGTTAACATCTCTGCAGCTTTGTGATGATTTGGTACAGTGATGCTTTCCAGATCATCAAGATCATCAAAAGCCTGTGAACATTATTTGTGTGAATATCCAACTTAAAAATAATACCTAATACTAACAGGCCTAATGGAATGAGACTTTTATTTCAGCCTTTGATTCTGAATAATAACTAACAGGCCTAATGAAATGAGACTTCTATTTCAGCCTTTGATTCTGAATAAAATATAAAGCACAAAACTTTACTTTTATTTAGCATTATGATGTAGTGATATATGGGCTAGACAAAATTAGTCCATTACAAAATTTAAAAAATGAAAAAATGTTAACAACTAGTGTAATCTCACACTCGTTTCAAATGTGTAGGTTACCAAGCTCGAGTTTCTACCTGAGAATGAGACTATCTAGTTGCGGTCAGTAGGTTATTGAAAGTCTGCTTATTCGTTGTGCTAGTCGAGTACGTGAGATCACATCATTTTATTTGTAGAAACATATTACTGTAATATAAAAAGCAGAAACGAGTCATACGAACAATAAGATGTGGATAGATTTAATTACTTCACTCACCAAGAGAATCGCATCGACTGTCGACTCCATGTTTACAGAACAAACCGGAAGTGAGTGATCTAAACGATTTTGAGAATGACTAGCTTCGGCACTCAGTGCTGTAGTCCCTCTCTCGCGCGCAGCTGAGCCAGTCGTCCAGTCGTATGAAAGGTCCATGACAAAGGGTATCTGTGCAGGGAAGGGCCAAGGACTCACTGTCCGAGACCACGTAACCCTTTGACGTAATCTAGGTGCGACCAGGCTTCCCCAGTGAAGGGTAGGGCCACTTAGAGACATAGGGGGGTCAGGGTCGCCCTAGAACAAGGGGGGACCCAGCATCTCAGCGGGAGGCGAGGGCGAAAGGTCAGCGACAATGTGCGAGGAGCGTTGGTAACGAGAGCGAGATTAAGAGTAGACGCGACCAGTTCAGTCAGAATTCATTCGGATGGAGCGCTTCGAGGTAGTCGCTCGAGGAAGGATGTAGTCTTTAGTTGCTGTACTCTCACAGTGAGGTGGGAGAGAAATAAAAGTTTACATGTAGCTGTGAGGACGTCTTGTGTTGCTTTGTCCAGAGTGGAGGGATGATAGAGCCATTTCCACAATTAAGAAAGTAACAGGAACCGCTACCGCTCGACCCTGTTACATGAGCAACATTCCAACATCTAGTTTTATTAAAGACTACATGTTAGAGGAAATATAAAAATGTCTATAAATAAATTACGAATAAGGCTTATAAAGAAACACTGCGATTAGCCTGCTTGAAATGAGGTCTCAAAATCATAGTTTTTCATATACTACTTTAAATATTACCTTTAAGTATTGTATAAAAAGAAACAAATGTGATTGTTGCAGGTTCTGTGGTCCGGCGACAACAGTGACTGTGCCATGTACATCTCCCCCACGCCTGTGTGTCAAGACCCTGGGTCAGGCCGTGTGGATGACGGGAGAGTGCTATGCTGCACAAATAACTCTGTTCCCAGAGCAACTTGACCTGCTCAACACGGCGCGTCCCAGAGTCTTTGTAGCCGGCCCGCCCGGTACAGGTAAATCTGTGGTGTTGCTGCTGAAGGCAACAGAATGGTTGAGATGTGGCCACGACGTCCACATTGTGAGTTCCTGGTCATTGAGTCGTGCAGCGTGCAGCATGTTGTACCACCTGCTGCAGCAGATTGTCAAGACGCAGCTGACGTCAGTGGCATCACCCGGACAGCCTCACCTCCTGCAGTACGAGTTTGATGGAACAGGGAAAGACATAGAGGAAAACACGGAGAAGGCCGCGAACGACTTGTTACTGGCGGCGAGGAGAGGGTCGCTGTACGTCATCGCTGATGAAGTTCCTCTGTAAGTGTGTGACGTGTTTGACGTCATGTGTGTAGCACGTGTGGTGACGTCAGTAATTAATAGCGTCACAGGATGATACACTTTAGACGAACACAAGCACGAGCGTCATTGACAGAACACAGTGTAACACGTGTATCTTCATCTTCTGTGTAACACTGTAGACTG
This sequence comes from Lanistes nyassanus, assembly GCA_004794575.1. Taxonomy (NCBI): domain Eukaryota; kingdom Metazoa; phylum Mollusca; class Gastropoda; order Architaenioglossa; family Ampullariidae; genus Lanistes; species Lanistes nyassanus. The sequence continues at coordinate 3,448 of SMGT01008029.1, read as the reverse complement.
TCTGTGACAAGCTGCTGACACGTGTCTCTGTCCTCTGTGACAGGGAGTCAGTCTCCTTCCAGACTTCCTTTGACAAGCTGCTGACACAAGTTCCGGGTCTCCATCTCTGGGCGGCAAGTTGTTTCCATGGATACGCACCCACCGACTGGCACGAGGAATATTTAACCAGACCCCTCCGCTCTCCGCCGGCCGTCGTCAGGGAAGTTCAGCAGGCCGTGGACTTCATTAAGTCACGTGTCCAGCCGTACAGTGAGCGTGGTGTGGCCGACCACACAGACGGCCCGCCAGTCAGACGACTCTATCACCAAGGTCAGGGTCACCCAGGTAACTGGCCAGATGACTGCGTCAAGTGCGGTCGTGAGGTGGCCAGCTTCCTACACAGTCTCCGTGTTCCGGGTACAGGTGTGTATACAGTGTGTAGTGTGACGTGTAGTGACGGGAGACTGAACATGTGACAATATATTGAGTGATAAACAACAAACAAGTAAACAACAAGTCATGGAGTAACTAGTCACGTGACAACCTTTTCAGATAAAGAAGACAATGTGTTGGTGTGCGCGTCCGCACATTTTCCGTGATAGGGTTATGACGTCTTTGTTTACGTCCGTGTGTTTGTCTGTGTGTACATTTGCGTCATAACGTCATGACGTCATTGTGCCTGTGAACGTTGTGTCTGTGACACGTGACTGAACAAAAGAATTCACTTTGAATGTTAACAGTGAACACCACAACATCTACCACCGTCACCACCATCAACAGCAGTACACCACCAGCTCGCCTACAGTGGAGAGACATGTTGGTGTTGTGGTGGTTGTATGACGACAGAGACCAGCGGCGTATGGTGACGGGGCTGATAGAAGCGGGTATCCCAGCTCGGATGATGACGGATGATGACACTGAGGACGTGGCCACGGCCCATAGTGACGTGGTGTGGGTGGCGGATGGATATCGTGTTCGTGGTCTGGAGAGAAAAGTCGTCGTCTGTGTGGAGCCTGATGTTGGTTTGTACACAGTCCGACTTCGCTTCATGTCCCGGTGTACGTCACAACTTGTGATTGTCTCCCCTGACGACTAACCACCTGAACATGAATCTCACTCACACACCTGTCACCTGTTGTAGTCTGTGTCTGTCTCTCTTACACCAACACCCGCCTTTGTTATTCCTTCTCTTCTTCTTTCAGTCTATCACCACGTCTTTACGTCATGACGTCACAAACATGACGTACACTGTGAGCACGTGACCACTAGAAAACTGTGTAACAGACTGCGTCCTGACTGTGTGTCGACTGTCTTACATGCAGATGTTTTCACTGCAACAAACAATTTTCACCGTGTGTAGCTGATGGTTGGAATGTGTTATTTCTGGGAACTGACTGTAACACTACAAATCTACTGACTGTGTCAATGGTCATCACTTTTGTCATTTGTATGTAAATTAATATTGCAATAAAGACAGTAACAGCCCTGATCTTTATCCTTAATTTTGCTTAATATTTATATTGATTTACAACATTGTGTGTGTGTGTGTGTGTGTTCGGGGGGGGGGG
>SMGT01008028.1:103776-142760 GCA_004794575.1 Lanistes nyassanus | reverse complement strand
TGCAAACATCGTGAGCTGCGTCAACAGACAACCTGTGTCCCGAACAACATGTCGACCTTACGGTGTGAGACAGATGAACTCGCGAATACGTAAGTTTGCATTAATAATTCCTGTAATTTTTTGTGTTAGTTGTCATTGTTGTTGTTGTTAGTGGTGGTGGTGGTGGTGGTCGTCGTCGTCGTCATCGTAATCGCAACAACAACAACAACACGACAGCTTTTTTTAAAAAGTCTGTCATAACTTATGTATTTTTGCCGTCAATCAGCTCAGTCAGCAGACTGTCGGCCAGATTACAAAACACATTATGACAGGCTTTGTATATCACAGGTTGATGTTTCAGATCATTATTATGTTTCTATGGCAGCTATTCCTTGCAAAGTGGAGGACTTCAGGGCATCATGTCCTTACGCTCCACAACCCGACGAAGGTGAGATCTTTTTGTCTCCAGTTTCTACACTGCCAAAAAGCTACCTCTCTTTTATAGAAAACAAAACCATTCATCGCACTAAAAACTACAAACACATGCATTCGTACGAACACGCACACAGGTACACACAAATCAATGAGAAGCAGGGAAATTTGTAATAATTTAGTAGCTTGTGCACATAATATTTATAACTACTTAATTTAAATAAGATATGCGATATTTAGACATTTAATGGAGTTCTTAATAACCTTTAAATAATTTCATTGTTGCTAACGCCATCACTTGAAAATCCCTTATTAATTATTTTATACACTAAAATGATTAGGACCTATATTTTTAAAATTCGGATTTTGTAAACTAATCATTTTGTTAAGACATTCTAGAGCGAACATTTTGTAATCCTCTTGTTACTAACCATCTATAAGACAATGGCTTGTGAGATAAGAAAATACTTAAGTCAGAGTTAAACCCTGAAAAAACTAGTCTGTGATAATCACAGATATCTGCTAGATATTTTTAGTGGAAGTTATGGGGCGGCTAAGTACTGAAATGAATATAAATTTGTAGTTAATGCACAATTATGTTAATAACACCCGTATTCGTTTTCACTAGAGTGTCTGTGTGCCTCGTCCGCGCGAAGTGTGCATGAAATGTGTTCTCGCGCGTTAAAAATCCACAATTATTATTATTATTATTATTATTATTATTATTCGTTGCAGCGTCTCTTGTTTGCAAATATCTGTTTCAGGGTACTGAAGCAGGTCAAGGATCGTAAAGTGTTTCCGCTTTGTGGCAACTCACAGAATCCCAATTTCGAACACTTTATTATTTAGTAAAGTATATTTTCCACGAGACGTTTCCCAGAAACGGAGAATTTTCGTTTCTTTTAAAGCGGAATATTTTGCTCTCTCTTCCCTTTCCTTCCCTGGCTCGCGGCCTCTTTCACTCCCTCTTTCACTCCCCCGCGCGCGCTGCTCGCAACGCACACACATACCGAGGTGCACGAACACACACACGCACGTGACCACATGCAACATAAGCAGTGGAACATGTTAAAACTTGCACAATTTTAATTTCTTATATTTCATGGACGTCGATCGGTGCTCTTGTGGGCGTAAATGCTTGTATAATTGGATGTTCACATAGACGTGTCTCCTGTCATTTTTGTTTTGATCCTTTTGCGTAATAGATACGTTACTAATCTTGTAGTAATCCTAGGCCAGTTCACTTTATATATCACTTAAGACATTCCACGTTAGAACGCAAGTCCGAGCAGTGTTTGAAGCCTTAGCCAAAAAGATGTCAAAGAACATTACTGTTGCACAACAGTCCTTTTCTTCAATGTTACAGGGAGACTACTCTGCTACGTGACATGAACACATCACAGCATGCCAACACCCTACACAGTTTCCTGCAAATGGTTGGTGAAGCAGAGAATTTCTAGCACACGCGTGAATTAGTTTTGTCTATAGAACAACATATATGCACATTCACACGCACCCGTATATTCATACGTGCACCGGCACGCCTTTGCATACACGCAATGACAGAAAGGAGAAACGTGCACATATTTTTTTTTAAAATCCCGATTCTAGCAACTAATTCGAGCCGATTTTCACGCGCGCCTGCTCTTTGCATACATAAACGCACATCTCCCTTAAGTGACAGCACTTGAAGTCACGCGAACAAACTCATCAACTTCACTCTGACTATACGTCATGCGCCGTACCAATTTCAGACATATCCGCTGTGTAACAATATGCATGTTTGGCTGTAGGTTTGCTATGTAAGGAGATAGATGCAGTATAGATCAGTGTACAACTTCCCCAGGTAGTTGTACGTCTGGGAACCGACCTCCAATTAAGGCACTCAACAGACTGCACAGCAGGCATACGTGCAATGTCCGAAACATTATTTTGAACCGCCCATGACTCAGTCACCCATGTGCAGACACAGCATTTCCCAAGCCGTTCACTTGCCACTAAAATCACCAAGGGCTACTGACCTACATTACTATTAGTAATGTAGGTCAGTGCCAAGGGCACAGTTGCCGATCACAACCACACGTATAAGAACTTCATACCCTTTCTATACCCCTCTCTGCCAGCACTGCTTTCAAACTGATGCACATTTTTGTGCGGTCTTTGCAGCTGTCGTAACTCACCCTTTGCGTTTTATTTCGCGAATCCTTTTTATTACGTACTCATGTTAATATAAAATATTGTAAAGGCTTCTAATGTGTTCGACGTAAATGACAGCTACAACGATAAAAGAGACTTTAAAGGTAAATTTCTCTCTGCAATCAATCCAGTTTGGTGTGGGTTTTGTTGAAAGCTGTGAATTTGTTCATATACCGTTGAAAGAATCAGTTCGCTTTCAACAGAGTTTCCTAGTTCGCATATGCTAGTAGCAAAAGTAAATACAAACCGAACCGCGTGTCATAAGATTATCTGTTCAAAGCAGCTATAACACTGACTGATCAGTAAGAAAATGTACAAACTGTGGTTGATACCACTCACCCACTTAACTATCGCTTCCATGATATGCCTTCAGATCATAGAGCAAGGCTCCCTTTCATTAAAAAAAACCCATGTACATTATATTCTTTCATACCATCGGTCATGTTAGCCCTCAATCGCCTTAATTCAAGATAATTCGCGTTGACGATCAAACGCCATGACCCTGTCCATGTTGGTTGTAAGATTATTTTTGTGCCTGTACATAGAACCAAGGGATATAAGCAGAATTATGTTTGAATGGTTTGAATGGATTAAACGTTTTCGTTTAACTGAAATCAGCTTGCATACTGGAAGAAGAATATCATGCAAATGACAATAAAGTTGATTTGATTTGAAAAACCACTCCATCCTGCGGGCAGACTTTCTACGGCAGTAAAATAATCTCTCCCCAAGGAGTTTATGTATATAATTCTGACACGAACCATATGGCCAGAATATCCCACAAGTATGCTTTGAAAAGGGGACCCGACAGCATGGTGGGATGCAAGTGCTGCCACTGCGCATGTCTATAAAAACAACAGCGAAGGCACAGAGCACATACGTCAATAATATTTTCCATAAAGGCCTTTTTCCAAGAAGACAAACGTACGCTTTCGAATCCCTACTCTGACACTGACAGAGAGTTGTATAGTTTGGGTTCAAATACGTGCTACTCATGCAGATTTCTGTAATTGTCAATGCCAAAAAAGTGTATTGCCATAAAAATAATGCTGTAAAATCTCAAAATAAGTAACTACGATATTATAGGAGGACACTTAATCGGATTGCAGCATTAAAACTAAATCTTCCAGTCGGATTGCAGATATTTCGAAACTGGCGATCACATAGCTCAAGTGCAAGTCGAATAAACGTAAGGATCGGAGAATGAGAACATTGTTCCTTAGGTTAACCATTTACATGCAGTTTAATTAAAGGCCTTCCAGTCAGATTTCGCAGTCCTTATTTTGATCTTCCACAAGCGCTGGATATGGTGACAAGAAACTATAATGGGTAAAAGCTAACTAGCTGTAAGGCAAAAATCGACGTACGTTTCGGGGCATTAATCCTCCTTAGACAAAACATATATCACAAACAGGTAAATACAGTAAAATAAGGTAAAGAGTGGATAGAATGAGACAGAAAAATGAAAGAAAGAAATGACTAATCTGTAATAATCGGATGTTTGCATAATCGTTGTTTTGATGACATTCGAAGATCGTATCCCCTTTAAGAAAGGCCTTAAATAGCCTTAACGATTAATCTATCAAGCCTTAACCCAAAAGTACGCATTTAAACAGTCATATTATATAGACATGCACAGATAAATAAAGGGCAGTATGAACAAAATTATAAACTTGTATCATTAAATATTTCATTCGATCTTTGGATCTCTGACCAGATACATATGTACCTTTTCAAATGCTCACACTTCGCAGCAGACGAATTTTTGACCCATATGTCGAGCTTATTGGAACAGTTACTTAAATTTACATTGTATTGGATTGTGTAATTTACAGAACAACCTAATATTATATAATATCCTAAGCTACATGAATCGAGAAATAACTTTCTTATCATAGTTTGATTGTAAGCAACTTACTAAAAGGTTTAAGTTTCGAATAGACAAACTTCATTTTATTAGAATGTTAGCCTCAAACGCTCTTGAGAAACGCATACGCGGCACTGTCTTTATATGGATAAGTGACAAAATGAGTCAAAATATGTATAATATATAGACACAGTTGACATGTGATACGACTACAATCGCTTCAAAGTTAAAACTACAAATCCTTTCTTTCTTCCTTTCTTAGAGTTACGATATTCCCATAAAACTCATACTATTGTACTAAGCCATTTGAGAATAGAGTGTAATAAATCCAATATGGCCGAAAATGGTACTTTTGGAATCTTAGGGAAGAATAATTCTTTAGAATCCTCGGCATCGTCTATCCAGTGTTGGGAAGGTAGCATTTTAAAATATTGTAAGTGAAAGCATAGTCGGCGTTTTTAAGTGTTGGAGTTTTGATCTTCAGTCATTTAATAAGTTACCATTGGTCAACTCAGACAAAGATGCTATCTTGGAACGAAGGAAGAAGAATAGTTGAATTAGGAGTGCTGGCAGAAAATTTGCACTGCAAGCAGTGCAGATCGGTTCTTGATTTAAGTAAGACAGAAAAGGAGACACGATATGGGCTAGCCAGTGTTTTGTACATCGTTTGCTCTTGTGGGGTTGGGAACGACGTACATACTGGCGCCCAGCAACGAGTTGCAAATGGCAAGCTTGCTTTTGGCGTCAATCTAATGGCCTCAGCAGGTGAGGATATTCTAATTCTGTCTACGTTTCGCCTAAATTTTGTATTGTTTGAACATAAATGTTTTCTCCTTAACCTTTTTTTCCAAGTGTTATTTTGGCTAGATATGTGAATGAGAATTTAGATATGGATGATGAATAATAACGTGGTTGTAGTGATGTACTGTGGATGTTCCATTGTAATTTTTGAATAATGAAGTAGTAAACAAGATCAGCCCGTGTATATCTGTTCATGGCTAAATAACATAATCCACCAGGCATATTCTACTGCTGTTCAGAAGAAAGGTTTGTTTAGAAGGGTAATTCAAGAGGTTCTCCCATCACTTTTATGACTATTAGGGTGCATGCACTCATTTACTTGTATATGGCTGCGCAAAGTTAAAGCATCATTATCAAAACTAAATAAGTAAACAAAAGCTCCTTTGCAAAAAAATCCATTGCAATTCAGAATACACAATTGCACTGTTTTAAAACAATAATCTAGCAGCAAGAGTCTCAATAACTCTTCATGTCCATTATTTTTTGCTTTAAAAAGCTTATGATTATGAATCACTTATCATTAAGTTGACATTATGCATTCACAGTGTACTATTATTACTGTTTAGACTGTTTCTTGTTACATAAACATAGTAAACTTACCATAAACACGCAAATCATGTGATATCTTCTTTTGTTTCCTGTGCACCTGTTTTCTGAAAGTAACTGCTGCATGCAGTTTATAAGAGTAAAACCTAAAGTTATTTTTAGGCAAAAAAAGCAGTTGTGATTAAAGCTACTAGACCTATTCTTTTTTCCCGCCAACTATTTTTTTTATAGTCCTGTTTAAAAGATGTCATATAAATATAATTATGTGCTATTGTAAAGCCCGTACAGGATTTCAGTTTAGGCCTGGCTGTATAGCTTCCCTTTCTGCGCTTGAGGGTTACAAAAAATAAATAAAAGATCCTACCTGCTCTATTTTTTGTGGCCATTTAACCTTAACCACAACATTTTATTTTTTGAAGGGGGGCTTACCAGTTGTACGAAGCCACAGGATAGGTGCATGCGTAATCACATTTTTTTTTTTACAGAAGACATATACACATCCTAATGCTATAATTTGCAGTTCTGTCAAGTATTTTCCTGTCTATGCCTGTCAGAAAATAAGTATTTTTGAATAATGATTGATTTATCTTTTTCAGGCTTGCTTCAGATTGGTATGATGGCCTATATTGTTCAGAACTTTTTCTCCGCCCTAAATATTCCTATGCCAGTGCCTCCATTTGAGGATGTTTTGTATGACACGTCTTCTGGGTTTATTGACCCTCTAAACGACGTCAGTTTTCAAGCAGCCATGAGTACAGCTGGTGTGAGTTAGATACACATAACATTTTTAAAAAATTTACATCACATTTAGAATTTAACTTTACATATCATATCAGTAGCAGCATGTGTATGGCTTATTTTGGGGATGAATTTGTGCACAAAATTTGTTCACAAGTTTATTGAGGTTATTAGTAGTTGTAATTATCAAAAATGATTGTATTGCACATTTTGTTAAACCTGATCAGGCTGATGTTGTTCTTGTACAATGTACTAGCAAACTGAGGTGCTCCACATGTTTTTGTTAAGTGGAACTAATTTTTGTATACATTAAATGACCATTTTTATAACGATTAAGTTAAAAAATAGTATTTACTTATAATTTCATATGCCAACTATTTTTATTGAAAATTAACACTATAGCTTGTAGAAAAGATACCACAAACAATACTCAAAGTGAATACCACAGACTACTGTGAATTTATTTTTAAGAAAAGTTTGCAAATTTGTTCTAAGGAAACTTTGAATTATCACAAAATGTAATTGAAATTTAATGGTCATCTCATTTGTCCCAGGTGGCCGATACTCAAGAAAGCTCCACAGGCAGCAGCAAGTGTTCAGAGAATTTAGGTAAACGTGTGACAGTTTCTCGATTCTTACCTCCAGCTCCCAGAAGATCAGAGACTGCTAGACATCGAGGTGTTTCAAGTGCATAGTTTAGGAATTATTTGTTGTGCTGATAGAAAAGAAACCTTACTAATAGGACGCTGTCTTTTAAAATCTGATTTTTTAATTGAGATGTTAGTTGCACAGATCAAGTGCATGCAGCTGAAGAAAGATGAGGTGCCTCTAAGAAGCTGCAATAATAAAAATCCTGTATCGGCATCATAGATATATGAAGTTACATGCATGAGCATCCTTTTTACACACATGCACACACACATATGCATGTGCATGCACACATTCCCCCATAGTTTCTGCAAAAAGATGCTTCTGTTTGTCAGATCCTAAAGAGGTGTGATCATCACATGCATCAAGATTATGCTACCTTTGGGCAATATAAGTTTTTTTTTCTTCAATAAATGCACTAGAGGAATTTCTGTATATGGGGTGTGCATGCTTGTGCGCACATACATGTGTGCCCGCATGGATAAGCATATGTCTTCATCTATATCTGGGGAAGAGGGGAGTTTGCGCATGTGTCAGTTTACCTTTACTGGTCTGTGTTAACAAGGTCAGTGTGCTTGCTGCCCACAGAAAGCAACAGAAGCGTTTTACATACGGAAGGATGTGTATGCACGCTTGTTGTCGATATTCCCTGTCTGTGTTTCTATGTACTTGCCATCCAACTGCTCGTCATTGTTTTATAGATTAGTTCTTTTTTAGTCTTTGCAACAAAAAATTGTGGGGGGAGGGGTGTAGAGGGAGATATTTCCAGAAATGTATGTGATCCTAGCAGTGAATAAGGCTTTACAGTAAATGTCAACAATAAGCCCCCCAACACACACACACACACACACCAAAAAAAAATTGACTTGTTTTCTGATAACCACTTGAAGATTTTCCTCGTCACAAACAGAAGGTGAGACAGACGATGCAGATGACCCTGATGACGAAGACGGTGAGGGCGATGAGGATTCATCTGCAGTGGACTCTAAAGTGCAGGTGGAAAACATGCCAGAGAAAGTAAACATCGGTGGTAACGATCCCTCAGCAATTTCATTGCCTGTTCCTGTTCTCCGTAAAAGTAGACTGTCAGGAATACAGGTGAGTTGTTGCCTTTGAAGGTCCACTATCTTTGCCTGAGTGCTTTTGATGCCTGAAGAAGAATGGTTCAAATTTTGTGAGAGGGGGGATTTGCCAAGGGTTGGAAGTTTGGTGTCTTAACAGGTCAAGGGGAGAGAAATACTGCTGAAAAGGGGCATAATAGTAAAGTTAATACATGCATCAGGTGTTTCAGCATTTTTTTTTTTTTTGTCTCTACGAAGAGACAATTTTTTTAATTCAACAAAAGAACAGGTACAGACAAAAGAAGAACTAGATACAAGCTGGTATCTGGTGTAGATAATTATTAGATACTATATTAAAATAGTTGAAGTATTTCTCTCACTTGCGTAGCTATGCCAAGGTGCACATAATGGTGTTTAAACATTTTAAAATCAAGAACTGCATACTTTTAAAACTGAATGTGTCCATGCAGAATTTCCCTAGTTGAATTACCAGTTGTGATTCTTGCACACGTTATTGAACTGTCTCCAGGTCCAGCAAGCTGTTATCATCGTGAACAGAGCAGCCACAGAGAACCGCTATGGCTGTGGGAAGTGCTTTAAGGCCTTCCCCACAGAAGAGACCTGCCGGACACATATAGAGGCACACGTGGGAGCCAAACCTTTCCTATGCGAGGAGTGTGGCAGGGGCTTTACCTGCAAATACAACCTGAAGCTGCATATTAAGCAACACACAGGGGAAAGACCATTCAAGTGCATACAGTGCGGAAGGGGCTTTATACGCGAGTTCTCTCTGAAACGACACATGCTGCGGCATCTCGGACACGTCCCTTTCACTTGCCAGGACTGTGGGGAAAGTTTCTCCACGCACGAGAGCCTCAAACGGCACAAACGGCTGCACACTGGGGAAAAGCCGTTCAAGTGCGACCAGTGTGACAAGACGTTTCGCGGCGAGAGCAATCTGTACGCCCACAGGCGCCGGCACTTCGGCATCAAGCCATATAAATGTCAGGATTGTGGGGCGGCCTTTGTGGAGTCCACTCACCTGACCCGCCATCGCCGGACCCACACCGGCGAGCAGCCCTACATCTGCGACATTTGCGGGGCGCGCTACACTCAGTCAGGCTCACTAGCAGAGCATCGCAAGAAGCACACAGGTGAGCCCAAGACAGTCAGAGTGCTGCAGTGCGCAGACTGCGGCAAAATATTCAACAGTTACACACAGCTCAAAAGGCACAAGCGCGTGCACACGGGCGAAAAGCCGTATAAATGCGACGACTGCCACATGGCCTTCACCCAGTCGTCCAGTCTAAAGGCTCATAAACGCATTCACACAGGAGAGAAGCCTTACAGGTGTGATGAGTGCAATGAAATGTTTATGTATCAGAGAACTTTGCAGAGGCATAAAAGAAAGCACGTGCTTGAGGATCAGGCATTAACATCTCATTAAGTAGATTAAGAATTATTAATAAGTTGACATTTGTAGTTAGTTTAAGAAGTACCTTTTGTAATTCTTAAACTAACTAAAAGTTCTTGTGATTTATGCAGTTTAAGATTCTCTGTTCACACTGATGTTGGGGAAATACCTACACGCTCCCCCACCCCACACTGCCGCCATCCGGTTTACCACAAGATGGTTTGATTTGTGAGCTGGGAGCATTTAAGTTTAAAACTAGCCGCAGCTGGTCACTGACCATGGTTTGTTCCCATCCTAAAGTTGTAAAGACAACATCTGTGTTTGAGCTTTATGTTTAGTCTGGAGACTGGAAGACAGAAAATTTGAAGCACATGTTATCTGTTGTTAGCAATTACATCCCTTTAAGGGAAAAGCATTTAATTTTAAAATCATATTATGATGGTCATAATCTCTGTTGTGTGTGTTGTGCGTAATGTGTAAGGGTCGGGGAGGCAAAGTTGGTTTTGATTTTCTTTACACCTGTACTTTCATCTGTTGGTCATCACTTCCCTTGAACTCATTCTTGACGTGGTCCTACAATGTGTGACGTCACTGCAATCCTAGTGTTTGGAGGAGTTTTTACCAAATTTCGAAAAATTGTTGAAAAAAAACTATTAAACATAAAACATAATTCAAACGTTCTTTGAAAGATAAATTTAAGTGGAAAAAGGATTTTCCCACCCAAAATCTGTCTGTTGCTGATGTTGTGTGGAAGGCTGTTGAATTACATAACCAAAGTAAATGTAAACACAGTCTTGAAAAAGTTCCATTGACACCAAACACTCGCCCATTACAGGCCTATTCCTGTAACTCTTCCGCGGAAATGGCAGTACGTCAAGAGTGAGTTAATTTGCTGAGAAGTGCACGGACTCAAGTGGTTTTATCTTACATTGACCTGAAAGACATATTTGGCTTTGATGCAGGACTTCTACTATACAACATATCTGCAATGACTGTCAAGTTTTTAACAGTTTTTTTTATTATTTCTATATTTATCTTCTGCACTGAAGCACCATAGTAGTTTAATTTTTAAGGATGTTTATTTATACATTCAGGTCAGAGAAAATGTGAGAATCAGGAAACGGTACAATATTTTTTATAAGTGCTTGTGCAAGATCAAGATGCATGTTTTGGGGAGGGAGGGGTTTGGGTACATTTGATACTGCGTACGTGTATCATGTTTATATACAGACAAGTAAATGGTCATACCTCTACAGGATGAGGTCTTGTCGTCAACTGTTGTTTTTGATCTTTCTGCGCATGTTATGTGGTACCTCAGGCTTGACATTTTTATTGTCGGGGGATCTTTTAAGTCCTGGGGTTTTAGTTTCAAGCTCATTTACTGCTGTTTTTCGTGACGCGCGCACACACTTTTCACCTCATCCAAGTTGATGAAAGGGATTCCATAGTTTTTAGCACAGGGCGCACACATTAGCGTATCCTATTCGCTACCCATGCATCTGCCAGACAATATTCAATTCTAAGTTGATATGTTGATGTGTGGTCATAACACTTATAGTAAGGGCTTATAGTGGTGGTGGTGTTGTTTCCAGAGGGGAATGGGGTACGTACTTTCCCCTCTGAAAACAACAATAATAACAAGACTATAATTTGTTTCTGGATGGCAAGGTACATCTTTTTCTGCACCCACTTCCCCTCGTATCCCCCTTCTGCTGGAACCGCCACCAGTCTCTTCCATTCCGTGTCCATGACCGTTTATGTGCATTCTCATTTGTTAAGGAAGCTAAGAAAACAGGTGCATGGGTGGGTGGAAAATTGGCAAGTTTTCTTTGTTATACTTTTGTTAACTATTATCTGGATCATGGAATTCCACTGCTAGGGGATGTAACCGACTCCATTTATAATCAAAGAGGAGGTGATGAACACACAAAATGCTCTCCCTTTAACAATGGAGTGCCGTGTATGCAAGTCTTAGTGGTAAATTTCTTGCGGGCGCAGATGATCGTCTCTACAGGCATCCTGTGTTTGAAAACTTTGCGCACACTTCATTGGGCAAGAAAGGCAGAATTATAAATAAGCAATTCTTTATTACATCATATTTTAAAAATACATATTTGCCTGCCGGTCCACTGAGTCCAGTAACCATGATAGTAGTTGTTCCACACGGTGAGGCACCTTCAGCTTCAGCAAGTGTTTTAGTCTTACTTTCCACTTTTGTCCCCGTCACCCAACCCCACCACACTTCTGTCTCTCCCTACCCTGTCTTTTCCACCTTTCCTTGCCTCGCTTGCTACACTCTTTCCTTCATTCTAGCTTTTTCCAGGCTTTCTTTCATCACCAAACATAAATAAAATTACAATCTTCCAATTTCCCTAAATTTTGCCATGAAGCTGTCTGCATCTTTTTAAAATTCAAATCAAACGGTTTGTAATGGACTTTTCTATATTACCTCTGTAAGTCTCAAGTTACAACACTGTCAAATCCAAAAATTGGTCTGTTTACTTTTTGTAGTGGCTAGTTTCATCCCACTTATTTTAGTGGGAATGTTTAATATAAATACTACTACAGAGAAAATAAACTATTTAAAGGATAAAAGTTTGTTTTAAAAACAAAGCTATGTCCAGTCGATAAGTGAATTGTGTTTTAAAGTTTACTAGATTATTTTTAAAAACTTGAGAGGGGCAAAAAAGGGGGGGGGGTGGGATTTTGTCAGTTACTTTGTGGCAGCATGAAACCTCAAAAGGCTGGTCCAAATAGTTTTTTCAGTCTGGAATCTATTTTATATTGATTGCACTTGAATATCATTGTCCATGTATCTGAAAAATATGTGGCCGAAAAATAGAGCAGAAAAATAGCACTGTCAGCAGAATCAATTTCTTGTTTAGAAACAAAAAAAGATTAACCGGCAGCAAAAAAAAAAAAAAAAAAGTTCATTCAGCATTTCATGAACCATGCTTTGATTGACCCTCCTGGTAAAAGGATGGCATCTGCCTTTCTTGCGTCATTTCTTGTTCTTCTGCCCCAAATTTCCGACGGTCTTTCCTCAGGTGAACATCTGAACATTCTCTGTTATGTGTATAGCTATCATTAGCACGTGCCGCCTGACCATCTCGAGGACCCGGTGAGGTTCATGATTAGCCACAGTTCAGTACAAACGTTTACTGGTTTGTGCTGAATATCAGTTTGATTCCAGCAGAAGAAAGATAGTGTTCAACAAGGCAGACAGAAAAAATAAGTGCAAACCTCTTTATCTAACAACAGCTGAAGCAGCATCGTCAGGAATAACTGCAACACACATTTTTTATTTCGTTAAATATTTCGGCAGACAACGTGCACATAAATTAATGGTTCCTTTTTTTTTTTAGCCGCCCTATTATGCAAAACCGTATCCTGCATCAGTCTCTGTCACGTTCAATTCCTGGCGGTAAATTGTAAGTGATATGTCGCTGCAGGTGTTCTTGACGTATGTCTCTAGCCTGCGGCAGGAGAGGACGTCGACTTGACGTCGGAACGTCAGCGTGGTCTATGAATGGCATAACGCTGACGTGCTCAGATGGTTCCACGCTTGCGCACAGCGCAGAGAAAGGGTGTCTCGAAATATCCTGCTGGTTGTCTGCAAGTCCTGTCCATCTTTCATCTCGAGACACCCACTCTTCGTTCACCCCTTCCACCCTTCCACGTCAATGTCTGGTTCGTGAGGAAAGACAACAAATGGGAGCCCTAAAAACTGCTTTGAAAAAAAAGCGTGTATTTCGCGAGAACAAGGGAATGCTGCCCAGATGGCGCGATTATTTTTACGTACAATTCTCCCGTTAAGAATTCAGGCCCCTACCAATCCGTCTCTTAGTCATGCGCACTGCGTGACTAGGCGCCCATGCTGCCTGACATCATGATGTCCATGAACGTGGGCTTGGGTACTGCAAGAAGAGGATAAAATGCTAAAAGAAAAGAGCGATTGTTGATAACGCAGATAAATTTCTGTAACAAAGGTTTGAATGTTTCTGTAGGTGTACTCAACGTGCTAAGTATGTGCTAAGGTGTGTATGACTGTAACGTATTGACTGTGTAACAAATTGGTCAAGCATTAATAATCTAATAAAGGACACGCATTATCCTTAAGCATCCTTGACATAAAGCACCTGTGAACCACAGTATAAATCGTTAGGGATGAAAGGAGCGTTATGTACATGGTGAAGTTTTAATTTCCAGTACCCCTGTAACAGTATAAAGCTACAACCTTTTGTGACGTCGTGAGTGACTCGAATTTATCTTGGACGTCCAGAGGCTACAACCTGTCGGCGAATCTAGATAAACTGCTTCTTTCTGACTTGTAATTGCCTTACGCCTAGAGCGCAGGATGTGATTCATGCGAGAGGCGACCAGGTGGCGGTGGGGTTGGGGGGTGGCTTCTATTCTGGGAATTCACAACTGAAAATTCTCGAGTGTTTGGTGTCCTGCAATCTTAGTAACACTCTTTGCAATTATAAACGCTTTAATTTTCCTTCATGTGACATGCAATATATTTTTAACCATCTTATCTTTCGTTAGGGGATAACGCACTTTGAATCCATTATATTTGGTATCTACTGAGCCTTTCGAGTTTTGATTCTAGAGAGTAGAGAGGTTTCGAATAGTTCGAATCTGAACAGCATTAAATTAAAATATACACCTTCGTCTGATGTCAGCACTCCACCCGTCTTTAGCACGGAATTGTTTATGCCTTTATTTACCGAGCCAAGGTTTCGTGTGGCGGTCTTCTGCACTAGCCCATGCGTGATAGTAACGAATTTTATCATTAGTTATGCCACAGCTCTCTAGCGGTCCCTGAGATGACACATTTTTGGTGTTTATTCTCGCATCTACTGTTAGAGCCCACGCGCAACCTTCAGTTCAGCCCAACACGAAAATCCGACTTTACTTTTTTTCTTTGTCACAGTCTAATCCTAGAATTTCTTCAGGATGTTCTACAAGTGTCCAGACTGTACTACGTGTGGTCCACTACAGTTTGGTAGCGTATCTGTTATAAGTGCTTGTGCAGAGCAAAACGTATCTTGAGGGAAAAATGATCTCGGCGCACTGTCATTTACATTACCTTCTCGCTCCGGATAATACTGGAGATCTCGGGATTGTACCGAGCGCAGAAAGAAATCAATCAAGGACGACTCGGCACACAAACGGACGACATTTCTTTGCATCTACGTGTTTTACATAGTTATTATTGTTGTTGATGTTATTATTATAATAGCATCATTATTGTTGTTATTTTTATTATATTATAATTGCCGTTATTGCTATTATAGTATCATGATTTTTATTGTTCATCTACCTCTTCCTCCCGTTGCTCCCAGTACACTCAAAATCGTTGTCTGTAGGTTCAGATCTTGTCTCCTTTTTTTCTGTGAGGTGCTTTTGTATATATAGATAATTTCTTTCCATTGCATGGCCTTAATGTCTGACTTAGCAAAATAAAAAATACTAACAGAACGATTCTTCTTCCTTTTCCTCCTCCCCCCTCCACCTCCACCTCTCCCTTCTCCTCCCGCTTTCTCTTACTCGAGACAGAAGGACACGGACAGGTGTAAAACTACGATACCTGTAATTACCAGACCCTCTGAAAGTTTCTCCCTCACCTTTGCCCGGGCAGCACATGCGGAACGGCATGAAGCCGGCTGTAACGTCCTGGCAAGAGTACGGCAGCAGCTGCTTCCTCTTGTCCGCGATCACTTCGGCCGTTTCCGGTGACATCAGACCCCCCTCCGCCCCGATCACATCCGCCAAGACCATCATGCACCTCCTCATGACCTCTGACCCGCCGCTCCTGCCCACTGCGGCCGGCCCCTGCCCGTAGGCCGCCAGCAGCCCCCCGGGACCGTCCTGCGGTCCCATCGGTCCCATCGGCCCTGTCGATCCCATCGGCCCTGTCGGTCCCATAGGTCCCATCGGTCCCATCGGACCTGTCGGTCCCATAGGTCCCATCGGTCCCATCGGTCCTGTCGGTCCCATCGGACCTGTCGGTCGTGTCGGCACCGCCGGCGGGGTGTTCCTGCGCATGGCGTTCATCATCGCCAAGGCCATCATCATGTCGGAGCTGCTCCCCCCTCCGCCCCCCATCAGCGAGGCCATCATCATCGGGTTCATCATCCCCTGGCTGCGTCCTCCGTTGCTGTTGCTGTTGCTGTTGCTGTTGCTCATCTCTGCGACCAGCTTGCTGACGGTGCGCGGCGACAGGCATTCTTCCAGGGTCTGTTGGAAGCCCGGCGACATGGCCGACATGATCTGCGCCATGTTGGACACGCTGCCTCCGGCCAGGACCCCTGCCGCCTCGCACGCATGCTCGGACTGGGGGTGATGGCAGCCGAACATGAGCCCGGGCCCGGGCGCTCCAGGGGGCGCCCCTGCCGTCGGGTCCACACAGCCGTGGGCCTCGTAGTGCTGCGTGATGCCCATCCGGCGGCCCAGGTTTATGGCTGCCTGCTGGAGTTCCGGCGGAAGGATGGCGTTGCTGGCCGCCGAGTGGCTCTCTTGCTGGGGATGCGACCACGGGCGCGGCTGAGGTTGTGGTGGGGGCGGTGGCAGCAGGCCGCCGAAGGCCGGGGGCTTGCTTCCAATCGCGTTGGGGTCCAGGTTGAAGCCAGTCGGTCCCCGGTTCACGGTCGGCAACGGAAGCAGCGCGGAGGGGCCCAGGGACGGTTGTGATCCGACGGCCAGCAGATCGACCGTCGCGACCCCTGGACTGCCGGAAGGCGCCCCTGCACCCGCGCCGCTGCTTCCCAGGCTGTTGGTCTGGCTGAGCTCGACGGGGACGACGTCAGCTACCGCTCCCCGGGTCGTCGGGGGAGGCGGAGGTGCCGCGGTGGTCTGGAGGGTAGGCTGGGCGAAAACGGATCCGAGGTCGAAAGAAGCGGGCGGGGCTAGAGGGGAGATAGGGGCTGTGGTGGGCGCGTTCGCTGGGATGGCGCCTGCGGTAGTCGAGGGGTTAACTATTTGCATGACCTCTTGCAGGAAGCCCATGGGCGATCGCTGCATGCTGCTGTTGGTGCTGCTGCTAGTGCCGGTGCTGCTGCCGTTGTTGTTGTTGTTGTTGTTGTTGTTGTTGTTGTTGTTGTTGTTAACAACGCTGCTGCTGACCTGCGAGATTGGCGCTGTTAGGTCTTGCGGTGGCTGTCCGGAAATGCTGACTGGAGGTGGTGGAGGGTTGAGGGCGCCGGTGTTTGTGCTGGGCAGCGGATCAGAGACAGAGGTCGAACTCGATCTTCCCCCCGTCACTTGGTACAGGAACTGAAGCAGGGACTCCGGCACAGTTCCCACTGAGCATATAAGTACATTTCTACATTTCCTTCCTTCCTTCCTTCCTTCCTTCCTTCCTTCCTTCCTTCCTTCCTTCCTTCCTTCCTTCCTTCCGTCCCTCCGTCCGTCCGTCCGTCCGTCCGTTCGTTAGTTCGCCAGTCCATCCGTGCGTCCGTATCTATGTATCGTTCCAGCTTATTTTCCATTCTCCATTCATTTCTCTTTGATCTGTTCTTTCATTGCTTTTCTTCTTTCCTTGCTTCCTCTCATCCCTGCTCTTTTCTGTCACTCCGTCCTATTTGTGGCTTTCTACTAGCTGATCTTTACGCGTGCGAGTGCATGTACGTACATGTGCGTATGTTAGTATGTGGGTGTGCCTGCTCAAGTGCGTGTCCATTTGTCTGTTTGGCTGCCTAATCTAAATATCACGTTTTCTTCACCTCCCTATTGTATGTTTTCATCGCCTTAATTAATTCTTGTTTACATCTTCCGCACTGATTCGGTCATTTATTATCACTATATCATGTCTCGCAATAAGTGTCCTTACCTTGAGCAGACACTTGGACATCTGACGAGGAAAAATAAAGACTTCACATTAATCTTAATCAGTTACAATCTTTTGTAAGATTTATTTCACAAAAAATAACACGTTTATGTATATGCACATGTTTTTTCTTGTTGTTTTAATGAAGTCATCATATAAAGCATGAGGTCTTCGCTGTGTTTAAACTAAACTGCACCTATACTGTTTGTTTGTTTATTTATTGGACGCTTTTACACTAAACTGCACGTATACTGTTTGTTTGTTTATTTATTGGACGCTTTTACAGTGCATCCGCTGTTTTGCATGTTTTTTATGCAGAAGTGGTCAGCATGATATGCTTTCTTGCATCTAAAGACAAACAAGGAGCTAAGGCTTTTATGACTGGGACATTTACTAGGCATTTACTTCACTTTGAGCAAATGACCAAGTTCACTTAGCTGCAGGTCTGCAATCACACACTCTGGTTTAAAAATATCCCCATAGTTCTTTGGAAAATTTGAACATATGTTTATCCAGTCAATCCAGTCATTATTACTGATGTTTTATCATTCATAAGCACATATGGATTACACACAGGGTAACTGATGGGCAAGACGAAAGAGATGAGTTTTAAGGGCTGTGCGGAAGGAATTTGAGTTACACTTATTGGGGATACTGGCGGGAAGCGAATTCCAAACCGTTGGAGCAGAGAAAAAGAAAGAGCGCTGCCCGAAAGACTTTGTTTTGACCTTTGGAACGACCAGGATGGGGGGATCAGCAGAGAAGCGGAGGGTTCTATCTGGAGTATAAGGCTGGATGAGGTCCGAGAGATAGTAGGGTCCTGTCTGATATAGGGCACTGTGGGCTAAACATGCCATCTTGTGTTTGATTCACTCTTCAATCGGTAGCCAGTGCAGTTTTTGCAGGTGAGAAATAATGCGGTCAGCTTTCCGAACTTTCACAATCGGTCGAGCAGAGTTGTTCTGCAGCTTTTATAGTCTGTTTAGGAGATACTGTGGACAGTGATAGAAAAGAGCGTTGCAGTAGTCCAGTCTAAAAAGGACGAAGGCAGAGATGAGAGTTTGAGTGGCTTTGTCTGTGAGGTCATGACGAAGGGAGCCGATTCGTCGGAGTTCATATTTTACCGTGGGGATGAAGTTAATAACATGATTGTGGATTGTAAGGTGGGAATCCAGTGTAAGACCAAGGTTCTTTACAGACTGTGAGACGACATTAGAATTTCCAATAAGTATAGACTGGGGAATCGAAACAGATGTAGACATGCGAGGTGATGAGACTATCATGATTTCTGATTTGCTGTCATTTAGTTTCAGTTTGTTGAATGTCATCCATGACTTGACCTCGCAGATGCCGTCTTGTAGTGAGGCAACGAGGGACCTAATTGTGCAGGTGCAGCGGATTTCTGCAAATGTGTGTCCGCAGCAAAAGGGTGGTGAAGAACTGACTGGAAAGAGATGATTTCAGATAGTGGTGTTGTGTATAAGATAAAGAGGACGGGGCCGAGTACTGATCCTTGTGAAACGCCATATCGAACAAAACCAGGAGCTTAGGAACAGTCATTTAGGCAGACAGTCTGCATTCTGTGTGTGCGAGGGAGAGAGAGAGGGGGGGACCGGAAACAGTTGGGCCCGATGCCAGAAATAGCGAAGGAAACGTAAAGTCGATCATGGAGAATATCATGGTCAACTGTATCGAATGCCGCAGACATCACCTACTTCAAAATAACGAAAGAATTTGTGCAGTTAGTATTCAGATTTAGATTCTTTCGTCTGTCTAGTGGGCTACTTGTTTTGTTTATCTTGTTGGATGACTGGTTGATTGTCTGGCTGTTGGTTGCTTGGTTGGTTGCTTGGTTGGCTTTTACGCGGTTTGTGTTCTGCATCCTGCTGTGGTGGTAGCAGCTTAAACTTCCGATTTCGATACGTTTTTCCCCTTGGAGAAAGAAATTTCCGTTCGTTCTTCTAACATTCTCCCATCTTCCTGATACGCGCAGGATGAAGCAGAAGAAGAAGGAGGGGAAAAAAAGCAACAGCTCCTTCTGCATAATCCTTTTCTGGCTTCTAACAGGGTGTTTAAAATGACACTTGTGCAGCTAGCTTTGTAAACAGCGTCACTGCTGTGCAACAAGCTCAAATAAAGGCAGGGCCTAATTAGGAACAAATTTATTGTTGTCAGTGATGTCGGAGATTTAGCCCAAGCCATCTGGGATATATATATATATATCACGTCACATTACATAGCATTAAATGTCATCAGGTTGCATTTCTTTATGTCTTTAGCTTCTGTATCGTGCAGATCGGCCAGCATCATGTTGCAGTGGAGCGTGCTTGTCACAAAAGTAGGGGACTTGGGTTCGAATCTCGTGTCCGGTATAAGTTATGTATCTCACGCATTTCTGGTCGTTTAAAAATCTAGCCGTCTGGTGAGGCGGGGTTTCGCCTCACCAGTTATTCTCGCTTCCTAGTCCTACCCTTAATCGTTATTACTCCTTGTCTTTCGAGACTTGTCGTCAAGCAATCAATAAAACAGAAAACACTATATATACAAACAAACAAACAAACAAAAACCAACAAAATTGTTGGTGCTAATTTGTCAGCAATGCGATACTTATAGCATTTGATTTTAAGTGTACTATCACATAGTCGACCTTATCTAATAATCTATTATATATACTCGAGAGCTAAAATCCTATCGTGCTTCTGTACGTATACTATCAGATGGCGTACAACTTACCCTGGCGGACACAAACAAGTAGAAACACTCCAAAGACCGTAAACTGATGCTGCTTAATTTCCATTGGTTAAAAAAACGATTATAAACACGTAATCACAGCCAGCACACTAAGTTCTGTACACAGAGATGTTCTCGGGTCGGCGGTCTTTCGTTCTTAAGAACCCACGTCTGTGCGTATGCCAGCCAAAAGTTCGTGGGAGACTTGTCAATGGATTTTCGACTTATATATCGCGCCCCCTCTCTCTCTCTCTCTCGCTCTCTCTTT
The DNA here is from genome assembly GCA_004794575.1 of Lanistes nyassanus. Classification (NCBI taxonomy): domain Eukaryota; kingdom Metazoa; phylum Mollusca; class Gastropoda; order Architaenioglossa; family Ampullariidae; genus Lanistes; species Lanistes nyassanus. The sequence continues at coordinate 122,249 of SMGT01008028.1, read as the reverse complement.
CTCATTCTCTTTCCCTCACACTGTCTTTTGCTCTACATTTTTCTCTAAATGTTCCTTGCCCTTCCCGTGACACCTCTGTCACGCGATCCCATCAATTCGCGGTTACGGAGGGAAGACTTCTGCTAGTTTTCGGCACACCCACTCTGTTTTTCACCTGACAACCGACTGGTGTTTTGCAGTCCCCTTCACCAGCCTCCGATGCCCCCAAACCGTTGCCCGCTGTCACCCCTCTGTTTTTTTCCCCATCATGCATGCACTTGTAAACACGGGAAAGGAGGGAGGGAAAAGAAAGGGCGAGGACAGAAGACCGAGACCTCTATTTTTCACCATCTCAAACTTTGTACTTAACCATGTTAGTTGATATCAAAATATCCCCACACGTATTGCATATGCACGTGCAAATGGTTATAGACAGATTCAGAGCGTCCATGCGAAAAGTAACAAACTAAGTGAAAATCTGAACATTTTCACATGGAAACTTTCCGATAGAATCTGATCAAGGCGTCCCCAATGCAGGCATGTCTTTCATGCGTCATGGCGACAATAAGGAACTCAATATGACAATGACAAATGAACGGTAAAATTTAGAACTGACCTTCATGACCTTGGCTGGGTTATCTCCCATTGTGTTATTGTGACGCTTGACATATTCTGACGTCACTGCCGGATCACGGGAACATCCCTGATCTTGCCGCAGACCCTATCATCTTTTACAAACCAAACAAGTATCGACTAATTTTTTGTGTACCTACGATACGATTTTCAATGTTTTCGACTTATGCGTGTAGACACACGTTTCGCGAAGGAGGACGATAACGTATGTCCCTCTACCTTTCTCGACCTTGCTGTGGGAAGCCAACAGTCGACCGGGTTAGAAGAGGACCCCCTCCCTTTCAGGCTACCCCCACGCTTCTAATTTCTGCATTTAAGCCAGATATCTGTGTTTTCTTTCTGCTTAGCTGCACAGTTTGGGGCAGCGTCATAGGCCAGTTCATAAAGCTTTTGAAAGGTATGTAATGCAGGTAACCAGGTATCTAGTGTCCAAGGTAAGCTTCCCCCCCCCCTGCACACCTTCACCAACCTACAGGCCTACTTTTGCCAGCCAAGGCCCATACGGCGGTCAAAGTTGTGGTGTCGTTATTCCAGCACCACTAACATCGCGAAAGTCCGTCTCTTTAGAATCAGTACCCAGTAAAACAAGTATTGTGCATATCAGAAAGCAGTGATAAAAGTTAGTATAAATATCCGAATTTTCGTTTTTTTCGTTGACATATCCATTGATACATAAAATTCATACCTTCATACTGTCACATGTCAATCTTAGGGTATCACCTGTCACTCATAGGTTGGCTTGTTTTCCCCGCCCCTTCTCATCACACTTAGTGGTTAGCTGGACGCTCGCCATTGGTCACGGCAAGTCGCCCTGCTCCATCTAGTCTGGCTAGAACCGGTGTACTTGAGGGTAGTGCGTCAGAACGCTTACTACATAAGGAGGTAAAAACGTTAGATCGACACACAGAGAGGGATACACACAGAGCGACCGGGACACAGGATAGGAGAGCGATCGGGATCGACACATCGGAGGACACACGAGCCTCTAACCCTTGCCAATCTTAGCCAAAGACGTGGAAAGAGCTTCAGTAGCAGATCTCGCGAATACATTGGAGTGTATTGCGCCGACTACGAGACAAAGTAGTGAGTGACTGTTGACTGTGCCTTATAGGTAAGACTGCTCTTGTCCAAATACTTATCTTAGAGTCTGGGACTCGAGTTGATCTAAGATAGGTGATTTTATCCTGCCGGAGTCAGGTGACGTCATTAGCTAGTGGCCCGGCAGGTTGGCCAAAAGAGGGTTCAGAGAGGTAGTGCTGGTCGTACAGTGTCATAGCTTCTGTGTCGGTCGATGAATAGCTTTAGAGCCGCGTATTGCAGTTAAGCAGTAAATTCGGTAGTGATCAGAGTTGGTGCTCTTGTGTCGGTCACGTATCGTAACTGTGTTCTGCTGAAAAGTAGTGTTTCAATAGTGACAAGAGTAGGTGCTCTTGTGCTGGTCACTTATTGATTCAGTTTGATAGCTTTGTTATTGTGTATCGCAGAAGTTGTTGTTGCAGTGGTGACAAGAGTAGGAGCTCTATTGTCGGTCACTTACTGTACGTGTATTGAGCAGGATTATAGGCCGGTTTGGCAGTTTGATTTCCCTCTTGCATTGATTTGATTATTTCCTTTGTCTGTTGCACGTGGTATGACGTCATCAGGCAGCGTCTTACCCTAGACACGAGCACGGTGATTCTTTGTAAATAATTTGTAGATATTTGATATTGTCGAGCCAGTTAGTGTTTGAAATATATGTTGAATAACGGTTCGCTACAGTTGTGTGTTTTACGAGGGTGGGGGCTCTTGAGCTAGTAGTGTTATGCCTGTGAGAGACTGAGCGAACGTGTCAGAGTATGAGAATCTTTTCCCTCGGTAGATTTCTCTAGTTATTCACATTATTTCATAGCGTCGTCATCCTTTGGTGTAGAAACCATTGACCTGAATCAGTAAAGGTTTTGGTGACGATTGCTCAATTAAATCTACATTTTACGAGATCACCATAAAAGTTTGTCCAGTAATTCTGGAGAAGTCGAGTCCAATAAGATAAGGTACCGCCCGCTCGTAACACATACATCGATAACATTCATTTGCGCACTCATAAAAACACACACAACCTAAATGGAACGAACACAGACAGGCAGACAAACACACAGACAGACAGAAGAGGCAAATACTGAGAAGAAGCAGAAAAAATTAACTCATTTTTCATTTTCACTTTCGGCAGGTCACATGTAAACATTGAGAGAAACAGGTAAGCAACATGGGCGTGGACAGGCGTCCGGTTGCTTGTTCCCTTGGTGTGTTCGTCGGCTGTCGACACTGTAACCCGCTCGTAAACTACGCAGGGCGACTGGGCCTTCTGGCTGCTTTTAGGACCGGAACGGCGGATACGAACGCTGATGCAGCCCGACTCGGGAGGGACAGGGGCATAAATTCCACTTGCGTTAACGACAGCGCGATTAACGACGTACGACAGCAAGTCCCCCCACCCCACCCCCTTTTTGGGTAAGACTTGTGGCAGGGTGTCCCACCCAGCCCTGCAGCCGGAAAGGACTAACAAGCCCACCGCGAACCTAAGGTCGTGCATCTTGTGAAATTTATTAATAATATTGTCATGCTGCACACCCAATGTCCTTGCGTGTTCCTTCAAACTAAAACCCTTTTTTCTTGGGGGGGGGGGTTGTTGTTTGGGTTTTTTTGGGGGGAGGGGGCGAGGGTCGTTCGACCGCACCTTGTCCTGCATGCTGGACTGAAAATCTCGCCTGCGTAATGCTGTAGCCAAAAAAAAAAGACATTAGGAAACATACGTTGTCTGTTTTCCCTGTCCTTCCCACACTTAGCCATTTTAATAATTATTAGACCTTTTCAAAAGGGAAACGTTCGTTTCGCGGTCTGTAAGCATATTTTCTGAGGGAGTGGTTGAAAGGATTACTGAAAACAAGTTTTCTTCCTCAACGTTTTTTTTAATTGTTGCATTTATGTCGTTTCCTTACGAGTGAGAAACATCCTAGTAATTAACCGTGAAAGTGATGCTTAGGGCTGTGCACTCAAGTACAAATGTGAAAATAGCTGAAGTCATAAATCAACTTGTTTTTGGACATGTAGGCGCAGTTAAGTTTTGAGAGCCACCATCATTTTCCAAACCTTATACGTCATGAACTTTAACCTTATTTCTTAGCAATGCTTTTAATTAATTCATTTATTCAATTAATCAAAATAAAAGAACCATAAGTTTCAAAATGGGACAAAAAGTTATGTAAGTCCTGTGGAAACTACTGAATTATTCACGGAATTCCGTAACCTGCAATTAAAGAATTAACCAGGATGGGTTATAAAAATAAAATCTGATTCTTACTACGACTTGTCTCTGCCAATCCCTTCTCATCCCGTCGCTTACAAAGGGGGAACAAATCTTTGTCATGTGTAGCTTGGTTCAGCTCTTCTTTTCTTCTTACCTTTGAAAAAATCCTGCTTACATGCACGATGTCTCGTTTGTCTATCAAGTAAAAGTGATTTGGCACTGGCATCTCGTTCTTTTTCCTTTAGCTTCATCTCGTCATATTCATAATATTTTACAAGCAGGGGTTACTTTGTCTCACGATTTACGTCCCTTTCTGACAGCACAGGAAAGATCACTCTGTGAAATCAGACAGGTACAGGAAGTATAGCGGTGGTGTTCCCCTGAAGCATCACAGCGATTATGCTAATAAGGATTTAGTTCGTTCCAACCAGAAACGAAAAGTGCGATATTCTGGGCCGCCGCCAAAAAAAATTTGATATACTGGTTCATCATTATGTCACGTATCTCAGGTTTAATTAATCGTTTCACTGTCGACTTGCTAAGATTTTTTTTTCAGCAACAGAAGCCTGGATTAGTGGGAAGTGCATGATCTGCGTGTCCTCGTGTTCTTGAGCGTGCGAAAACGTGAGTGAATTATGCATGAGGTTATTTTTTAATGATACAAAGACTCATCAGCAGACTCACGGACGGACAAGCAGGTAGGAGAGAGAAGTGAGCGGTTAAGTTGAAATGCAGACATACAAAAATCCTAAAATCAGAAACGTAAGGACCGAGCGAGAGAGCCAAGCAACGATGGAAGGAAGAAAACGAAAGAACGAATGAACGCTCGCTCACTTACTCACTGGTGCGCACCCAAGCAGTTATGCAGGTGCGAAGACAATCAGTGGAACACAAGGTATGCATCCCTAAAGGGGGAAGGGGCATGTAAACCGACAAACCACGGTGGTTTGTGCGTGCTTTATGGGCAGCATATATTTTTTGAATCGTTTTTTAAAAGATAGAAATGTAGGGAAAGCAGACATTTCCTCTTAAAGCGCATGCCTTAAAAATTGTGCGCATGTTGATTAGGTGTTCAGATTTAAATAGCACGATAGCAACAGTTCCTATCGTTTCTCTTAGGTGTTACTTGGAAACCTTTTTGCTAATTGCTAGCTCAAGCCTGAGTGAGGACCACTTCCGTCTCTATCCCTTGTTCCACTCCCTACAAAGATCACAAAAGAGGTATTTGCACAGCTTCTGTGAGGCTGCCAACTATGCAACCACTCTATCTCAGAAAACGCGTGTCACCTTGACCAGGTAACGCACAATTCTTGTCACTTCTAGTACGATGGCACATTCTTTCCACCACTTGCGTAAACAACATTTTGTCCTTCGCTGCAGTTGTTGTCTTTCTTTTGAGTTCGGTTTGTAACATGGATTGTTACAAAAATACTATAAAATATCTTCATTATTATTTAATACGCATCATATTGTTTGTTTTTAATCGTGATTCGATATTTTTAAAAATCACGTTCCAGACAGATCAGTTGAATATGATTAACAGATCCTTTACCTAGACAACTTTAAGTCTTTGTTCATGTTTCTTTCTTTGGTTGATTTTACTTTTTTGAGGGGAGGGGGCGGGATATCTTTTCTCACTTTTTGATGTGCCCTGGTAAAATTTGGTATTCCCCTTTCCCCGCAAAAGAAACTCCCCCTGCCTTATGCTGTTGCCTTTAATCTCTTAGGTCATCACCTGCCGTAACTGGCTCAACGCTTCCCCTTCCCACAATGCATAACTGCTGCAAGAGCGAACTATTAATTCCAGAATCAAAAGAACTTCAAGCAAAAGGGGCACACTTGGTCCCAAAGGTCCTATACGTATTCGTCCTGTGAAAACGTCCAAACTGGGCATCTTGGGTAACCCGGCTCCTCGATCCACTGAACAAAGCTGTTGTTACATACTGCAGTCGGTGTCAGACGGTGCGCCGGTGTTGCGCTGTTCCCTGGTGACCTCTGACGTGAAATGAACCTGCACACAGCGCACTGAGAAGTGTACACATTCTTCACTGTTAACGGGGGAACAAGAAGTCATATTTCCAGCTGGTTACGTCACATCCCACACTCCCCTGATTTTATTCCTTGAACATGATGTTACGACGGTATTTCTCGGTCTGATGCGTTTCAGAAATATCGTCCCGTATGCCCTGAAACGGTGACGTGTTAAGCTGCACAACAGTAAAAATCTATCCTAGAAGTATCCTTCCTTTTAAAACGAATGTTCTTATATAGCGAATGCTTTGCAATTCTCATTTTGTTTCAAGTTTACCATGATTTATAAACATTAATACAGACAGTTTACATTTCAAGTTGTGGGACAGAGCCAGCATTACCCTTCACTGACACTTTGTTGCAAAAGCAAAACGAAGCGGTCTGGTCGCGGGCGACATGTTCCTAATGTTGTGGTAGGAGCTTTGCATTTTTCTTTAGACAAGACATATGTCTTGTGTTTCACCCCGTGTTTGGTGTTAACTGAACACACCTACCCTTTTGTAAGTTGTTGTCACCAAACAAGTTCAAAAAAAAGTTCGGGCATGGCCCGAAGCCGAAAAAAACTGACATAAAACCGAAAACTGGAAGCAGATATTGATGTCTGTGGCGTTAGGAATATAGTTGCCAGTGTGCTGAATACTTGCAAACCCAATTTCTGTGCGTGTGTGTGCGCGCGCTTGCTTTGGGTGTTCCTTTTATTTTTTATTAATACGTGTGCATGACTGTCTATCTGCATGGCCATCTTGCAGTTTTTGTTTGGGCGCGTATAGAAAGGAAGGGACCTGATACACTTTTCTGTGAGAGCGGGAATGGGTGCAAGTACGTAAAAATAAAATAATAAATAGTAAAATTAATGCCAACAAAAAATAAATATATAATTTTAAAGCAATAATGACGCTCCTCTGACATTACTGAGCAGCCATTGACTAACAAGAACAAATACTTTATTTTCACCAAAATGCATCTATTATGAGAGTCACAACCAATATAAAATCCATTACCTTATGCAGCAGTACCGAAAACTAAACAAATATATCACTGTATTTCTTTATGAACATTGTCTACGCTATTCAATCACCACCCCAGCCAACCACCCCGGTAAAACAAACAAACAAACAAATAAAAACCAGAGTACACGGAATCCAATGCACACCTTCTCTCAGGCAAAGGCGTCGATGTCTACTAATTCATTTGGATTCCTGTAATCGGTTCCATGAGTGGTTTGGACAAATAGAATATTGTTCTGACTAGAAATTCTGCAACATAAAATTCCTAAACATCCCACTCACACTTCACATTCGACAGCAATAAATCCTGAACGTTTCTCCTTCTAATAATCGCTCTTTGATATGTCGTCTCACCTTGTTATGTCATCACTATCGTGGTTGTATCTTTTCGTAGGTGGTGATTGTATTGTTGTTAATAAAATAATTAAGAAGTTATGACAACATAACGTACACTAGGAAATGGGGTTTTTTTTTGGTGGGGGGGTCCAGATTTGGAGGAGAAGCTATGATTTGATGTTTCGAAGGAGAAAGAAAAAAGAAAGAAAGAAGGAAAGAAAGAAAGAAAGGAAAAAAGGAAAAGAAAGGGAAGGAAGAAAGAAAGAAAAAAGAAAGAAGTAAGGAAGGAAAGAAAGAAAGAAAGGAAAAAAGGAAAAGAAAGGGAAGAAAGAAAGAAAAAAGAAAGAAGTAAGGAAGGAAAGAAAGAAAGGAAAAAAGGAAAAGAAAGGGAAGGAAGAAAGAAAGAAAAAACAAAGACTTGTGGTATTATAGGATGAAGATTGTCTTCTGATATCTGTTTGCAGTGTTAGTTTGTGTTGTGTTTCCCTTGTCTTTGTTTGCATGTGGTGTGGAGGGCCTGTTCTCAAGGAGGGCTGATGTCCCGAATTGTAGACATTAATTTGTCTTGTGTCTGCTACTGCCTACGTCGGCTCGGCGCCTTGTTCTTACAGCGGGCTCCCATTACGAGGCGCGGTACAGCTGCCGTGCCCTTCCCGTGCTAGAAACGGGGAACTTCCGGCAGGGAAAAGACAACACCTATTGGCTTAAAAGATCACATGACCCGATAAAATGACACCATATTTAGAAGCCCGAAATTCGTAGGCTAAGGTGACTCGATGGGTGATGACTTTTCCCTGCTAGATACGGGAGCCTGCGCTTTAAAACTTCAACTTATCCTTTTTTTCTAGTTGAAGGAAGTCTTCTTTAAAAACTACTGGATCAGAGCTTTTATTGGGTTTCTTTTAGCCCCCACCCCACCCCCTTTCCCGCCTACTTTTTATTTACTCTTTTAATTTCTTCTCCAGTTTTCCATTAGCAAGACCCTTTTCCTTCCTAATCTTTCTCTATGTGGACATCGTCGCCATCATCATTATCATCAACACCATTTTCAAAATCTAGCGATTTTTAATGACTAACAACTTATATCTTTTCTCATTTGACAGTTTCATAGACAAGCATTCTGTGCGACCAGGATTTAGACCAGGTCATTCAAAGACGCTAAGCAAAAACGAAGAAAGCTTACCATCCGGGTAAGAAAAAAATCATCAGGATAAAATCCACAACATTCTTCAAGCTACTAAAATCTAGACTAGGCTTTCCCCAAATCTCGTGTCTTCTTTTCCCACAAATTATGGAAAGTCAATATAAGATCGTTTTGTCTTTTGTATGCATATAATTACCAACGTCTGTTCACCCTGTAAAGTTCCCTGTCCCATGTGCGTGCTGGATGTGAAGTGCAACAATCATTGCACTCGAACCCAGCCCCATGTACTCAGAAGTAAGCAGCTGACAATAGCACGCTTGTACTGAGGCACTACAAAGGGTTATCACACAGCAAAAAAAAGTGTTAAGCAGTGTCGCTACGCGACACCCTTTGTAGGGCCTCATTTTCTTGTGAACTGCTTAGCTGAAGCGGCTATATACGCACCACTGAATACAGTGACTGGTACTCTGTAGTATTTATACTAGTGCTGAAAGGACATCATGACAATTTTTTTTATTTTCGGACATGCCACTTCGCACTATTTCCTAGACACCGTGCAATCACATTTCCGGCACTAAGAAAAATATGAGAAGTTTTCACGCCATCTACAGAACTTCGCAAACCTGATTTTCACTCATTCTAAATTAAACATACGTTTAACAATGTCTGTTGTAGTCGCCACGTGTCTATGCATTCGGAGTGCCTTGTCCCAGAAAAAAAATTGATAACGACTCTTTTCAGGAAACTAATACCTGTGTCGGACTGTGCGTGAGTTTGCGTTATCCAAGAAACACATTCAATGTGTCAGCCATCTATACAAACTTCAGTGTCCTCGAAACCGTTTCTGTATATGGAACATTACAAAGCTAATACAGCCAGCCTCTAGGCTGAAAGGGGAGATCAAACCTATACTCATCATCAGCGGCATTTCACGTCATCATTATTTTAAACAACTCTTAAGCGAAATCATATGGACTACCGTACGTAGACAGGTAAGTTTGGATGGACAGTGCTTCAGGCATCTCGAGGGGATTTCGCACTAGGGGGGATGGGGTCCTATTACTAAGCTATGCACTGAAAGAACCACTGGCAGCAGCAGTAAGATGGCCAGTGTAAAGATAAAGTTAAATGTTCGGGTAAAGGCCAAATGGATTCTGAACAATGTTTGATCCCAGGAAATAATCCTTGGCTAATCCTTGATTCGAACCAGCAACATTCATAGGCTAGTCTGCAGCTCTACCTGCAGGACTATCCAGGCTCCCTATTTGTACTATCTCCTGGTAAAGTGTCTAATACCAGTCTAATACAAGGGGGGTGGGGGTTTACGGACCACTGCATGTAGTATCATGGTCTAGCTACATGCGTTCTCTGTGTTCTTTCAAAACACCTAAGACAGAAGAACATTTAAAAAAAGATGCATAATGCAACCACGAATAAAAACAACTGTTTCTCACTCCAGACTCACATGAACGTTTTTTCAATAATTAAAAAAACGGCTCGTATCAAAGCATTTTTTCCGTATGCAGATTTTTGTAAATCTCCTCTCTGAAATGTTTATTCACAAACAGTTTAGTCTCTTGTGTAGCTTCCTGGAGGAAGTGGGGGTCTTACAGCATATCCGAGGCACAGAATCCAGCGAACATCGTCATCAAAAGCAGTTTAAAAAAAAAAAAAGTCGGTCCGGTAGCAAAGTTGCCTCCAAGAGAGTACAGACCGTGATCTGTGACTTCAAATCTTGTCTCTGCTATACGCGCCCCGTTTCGGTGTGGAACCTTGTGACGCCGATCGTCGGCTGTGATAGAGCCTTCGTTGTCGACTCGTCGTAAGCCAGACACAAATTAGTGGTAGACAGCCCTGAAGGTCGGCTCGTTTGTTTGTTGTTTTGAAGTAGTGTCCAGGTTTATGGTCTTGTCTTGCGTCACCACCCGGGCTTCTGGGGGTGACTTGAGGACTTGACGTAGTCTCTTAACTCATAGCTCATCCAGTAGCGATGTTGGGCTGGCGCGTCAACATTTTAAACTCGTCGAGTGCCAGGTTCAAAGCACAGGTGACACACCGGGAAAAAACGCAGTACTTCTGGTTGGTTTTTTCCCTCCAGGCTACACACATGTCATTCAAGCACTTATATTGCACAAGCCATCTAAATTGCATATTAGTTTTTTAAAATCATGTCTTTTTCTTGCAGAGTGTGTTAATTTTTGTCAGAGCTAGAGACTATTACGGGGTTATTGCGAACCTCTGGAAGAAGCTGAAGATGCAAACGAGATGCAAGAGAGGATCCAATGACATCATTGTGAATCCCTCAAAGCCAGAAGCGCATCTAAAGTCAGGTGAATGTTTCCTTTATCTACAGTGGGAATGAGCGTACATTGAAGCAGAAAGAACCTTTAATGTTTACTAGACGTTATGGAAAAACAAACAAACAAGAGGTGGATAGAAAAAAGACACAAAAGCAATGGAAAGAAATAAAAAAATAAAGCGCTTAGAGAGACAAAGAAAGACAAAAGATGGACAGAAGAATGAGAAATAAACAGTGGAGAGAGAGAAAGGAAAGAAAGAAAGAGTGCTGAGTGAGTAAGGAAAAAGTCAGAGTCGTAAAAAAAAAGAGAGCAAGATGGAGACAAGGAGAAAAAACACGAAAGCAAGAGAGATAGAGAGAAGAAAAAAGACAAAAAAAGGACGGAAAGATCTTCACTGTCATAGAACCATCGCTGAGGATAAGTGTCGGTCTGCTGTCTATAAACGTTCAGTCTCATCCCCGGAATAGGTACGCAGTAGGGAAGCTATTTTTAGTTTACTGTGAAATAGCGTCATCCTTGGAGGGTAAAGGGAGATAATGTGGATCCGATCAGGTAGCAGACAACAGCGCCAAGTCCGACCACTGGTGCTGAAATGAAGTGAGCCTTCGGACTGCCAAAATTACTCAGTGAATTGGATTCTGCAGCAAACGAAAAATAATAATAAATAAGAAAATTAATTAATAAGGAATGGATCAGCTACTGAAGCAGATGGAAATGATCGATCTCTCACTCAGACATCAATCAATCAATCTAGCATCTATCTAGCATCTATGTATCTATCAATTAATCAGTTAATCAATTAATCAGTCAATCAATCCCCTGGCGACCAGTCACAAACCAAGCCTGTCATCCACTCAGCTACGAGCCAACGGTATGCTTTGTCAGTATTTGTCAGGCTGTTCGCCTGCGTGTCTATCTGCAGTTGTGAAAGGCTACCTGAATAGTTTTGCCTTTATCGTTCTTCTCCCGTGTATAGAGAAACTAGTCTGCCTTGCAGTCCACGGTCTTTCCTTTATTTCAACAACGCGTCTGTCGCGCGGCCACTCACAAACCCATTCCCAGGGGAGCTCATTCTAACGCAACCAGTCGTCAGCAAAACGCCAAAAATGAGCACACGAATGACGACGATGCTGATGACAATGATTGTGATGATGACGACGATGACGATGTTGATGGAGACGACGATGCTGACGCTGACACTGGCGATGACAACAAACTTTTTGTTCACTCTCTGCATAAGCCTGGTTCTTTAGGCATTCTAGTGTTCGCCTGAATTACCTTGCGGAAGGCAGTTGCTTCCCCTGCAGTTCATGTCTTCTTTTGCAGCATTTCCCTCCGTTACAGCTGCACAATTAAAATGGAGACGAACAGATGTCTCACAAGGATACGCTTTTATAGAGTATTTATATATTTTAATTCAAACTTTAAAAAAAAGTGTTTCTCCTATTCAGCTACAAAAAGGAAAAGGTTTTTACAATAGGATAACACCGCTGCATTTCTAGTCACGCCAGTGTCTTCGGCCTGCAGTCACCATTTTAATTACCCTGTTTGAGGGGAAGGGGGAATAAATTTGCTTTGATGGGATAAACTCTTTAACTCTAGAAAACTTTTAAAACAGCGTTATAAAGTAGTCACAACCAGTCATTGAAGAAGGCAAAGTTTTCATTAGTGTGGAAACCGCGTACTTTACAGAAAGAAATAGTTTAGCTCAGACTAGCCTGCTGTTAGGTATATAGCTAAATTTAGAGGGAGAGTGCTTCCACCTGGCGGGGATTTCACACTATGGGGCGGGGGGATCTTATTACTAAGCCACCAGACTGATAGCTGCAGTAAGATGGACAGTGTGGACAGGCAGTGAGAGGGCCGATTGGTGTTTGCACAATGTTTAACTCCAGGAAATAATTGTCGACCTCTCCTTGATTCGAACCAGCAACCGTCCACACGCGAACCCTCGGATCTAACCGCGGAGCTACCCGGGCTCCTTCCCCGAACCCTTTAGCCTGGGGGTAGCCACTAGGTGGGGGTGGGGAGGGGATAAATTTAGCCTGGACGTGTACATACGGGCAACTGAGAGGTCTCGTCACTTACGAGGCAGCTGTTGCATCGTGATCTCGTCATAGTATCTCTCGTCCTCTACCCTCCCGGGCAGCGCGCACCGGTACATCGTCCCGCGCGCTTCCGACGCCAGCGACACCGACAGCGACCTGCGCGACGTGACCTTGCAGGTGTGGTCGCTGAAGTACTCTGCCTCCGCCTGACCCTCTGCGATCTGGAAGTGGCGCATGCGCGGCGCCTTGACGTACCACTGGAACTCCTGGGGCGGCAGTCCTGCGTCTGCGTGACACTGCAGCCGCCAGGTGGCTCTGCGTTGCCCTTCCGCCTCGGGCTCGTAGGTCACGTGGGGCATCCCTGGTGGCTCTGATGTACGGCAACGAAGCCAGAGGTTATAGTTTCTGTCTGACGCCTGTTTATCGATCTCTTTGTTTACAGCGGGTGTTCCGGAGGTTCAAAGATACCTTTTACTCTATAATTGTATTTTCTTCTCTCTCCCACCTTCTAACACCTCCCTCCCAACATACTTCCTTGTCTGTCTGCCCATTCGTTCGTTCGTCCGTCCGTCCGTCCGTCCGTCCGTCCGTCCGTCCGTCCGTCCGCTCCCCCCCCCCCGTCTGCCCGCTTGTCTGTCTGTCTGTCTAGCTCTTTCTTTCCCTTCTGTTGTCTAATCCTCTCTCACTTACTCTCTAATACGCACACACACGGGTCCGCGCACACGCATGCAAACACACACGCACGCACGCACGCACGCACACACACACGCTCACACACACACTGGCATGTATGAAGCAATGTGTACATAAAAGCATAGTTTTATGTAGCTATTTATGCATAAACGTACGCATCGTATCGCACCCAATCTTTTAGAGCAGGTAAATATTTTCAAAATAACAGTATTACGTCCCTGTGTATCTGTGCACTATGCACGTGTGTGTGCGTGGAGGCGTGCGGGCAAGAAGGTGAGAAACGTACGCCGTAGCTGGAGGTCCGTGACTTCGGATGAGTCACCTGACACACCGTAAACCCCGCGACACCTGTATGTGCCCATGTCGGCACAGGTAAGCGGCGCGACCACCAGGTTGAACTCCACCAGACCAGCCTGCACCGTGATGAGCGGCTGGAATCGCGCGCGCACTGACGTCACGTCCGGGTTCCAGTCTGGAACCTGCACAGCGAAAGCAAGAAAGAAAGAAAAGAAAAGAAAGAAAGAAAGAAAGAAAGAAAGAAAGAAAGAAAGAAAGAAAGAAAGAAAGAAAGAAAGAAAGAAAGAAAGAAAGAAAGAAAGAAAGAACTCCTTGTTGTGTTCTGAACAGTAAATGCTGGAGATTTTTTTTTAAGCGCATAATCATTCAAATAACATCAGACTTCACGGCATTTTATTTACATGTACATAAGTATATTCCTTGACAAGTCTGTCACCAAACCTTCTCTATGTGTCTCACAGGAAACAGAACATGTCCTTCTATGATAAAACTAAGACTATAAAGATAATGAGAGAACAGGAAGATGACGAGACAAAAACAAAGAAAGAAACAAAGATGGAAGTGTACCATTTGTCCCGATGGAAGTCTAACCAGAATGGTTTCCGTGCCGTTGCCGTTAAGCCTTGACCAGGAAATGACGTACCAGTGATCAGCAGTCTCTAGGCGGCAACGCAAGGTGGCGCTGTCGTCCAGCTCACCAATCGTGACGCTAGGCACAATCAGCTGACCTGGAACAAACCAATCGCAGTACCAAGAGCATGTAGCTGTCCCACAGAGACGGTCAGCTGATCTTGAAAAAGACCAAGAAAAGTCAGCCGGGTGCTGGCTCGAAGGAACCCATAAAGCTACAGGTACCGACCGATAACGTGAAGCGAATTATTCACAGACCGTTGGGCAACAGTTATTTTCTGAGGTCACTGTGGTGCAAAGGATACAGCCTATGATTGAATGATGGAAAGATGTAACGGGGTAGGAGTGGAGAATCGGAGACAAAGCGAGAGAGAGAGAGAGAGAAAGACGGAGTACGTCAAGTGGGGGTGGGGGAGGAAGGGTAACAGGTATGCTACAGGGACAGTTGCATCATCACCGCAGTCCAACAACCTCTTCGGGGCCCGCCTTGTCAGGATTTTTAAAAAAATTTCCTGTGAAGGTTTCCGGCACATAAGGTGGGAGGCGAAAGCTCTGCGCGCTGATGTTTGATTCTTGTTGGACGTACGACTGATTTCGGGTGAAGGATATTGTTTGATTTTTGTTGGACGTACTGACTGATTTCGGGTGGAGGATATTGTTTGATTCTTGTTGGAGGTACTGACTGATTTCCGGTGGAGGATATTGTTTGATTTTTGTTGGACGTACTGACTGATTTCGGGTGGAGGATACTGTTTGTTTCTTGTTGGACGTACTGACTGATTTCGGGTGGAGGATATTGTTTGTTTCTTGTTGGACGTACTGATTGATTTCGGGTGGAGGATATTGTTTGTTTCTTATTGGACCTACTGACTGGTTTCGGGTGGAGGAGACTGTTTGATTCTTGTTGGACGTACTGATTGATTTCGGGTGGAGGATATTGTTTGTTTCTTATTGGACCCACTGACTGGTTTCGGGTGGAGGAGACTGTTTGATTCTTGTTGGACGTACTGACTGATTTCGGGTGGAGGAGGTTGTTTGATTCTTGTTGGACGTACTGATTGATTTCGGGTGGAGGAGACTGTTTGATTCTTGTTGGACGTACTGACTGATTTCGGGTGGAGGAGATTGTTTGATTCTTGTTGGACGTACTGATTGATTTCGGGTGGAGGAGACTGTTTGATTCTTGTTGGACGTACTGATTGATTTTGGGTGAAGGAGACTGCAAATCACACCAAATATTTATTGTTGCTACTTGCTTTTATTGTTGGTTTCCTTCCTTCCTGTTTTCTTATTTCGTTCCTTTTTCTCCCTTCCTTCCTTTTTTATTCATTCATTTCTTTTTCTTTCCCTTTTGTCCTTCCTTCCTTTTTCCTTCCTTCCTTCGCTTCCTCCCTTCTTTTCATCTGAAACTTTTTCTTTTTTTCTCTTTGTCAGTTATTCGTCTTTGCTAAGATGGCAGCCATTGGCAGGTATGTAATCGCAAAACACATGCAAAACACAGTACAAAGTACTCAAATTTGTAACGAAGTATTGTAACGAAGTACTTGTACTTGTACTTCGTTACACCCCAGCCCCGATGGCAGGTATGTAATCGCAAAACACATGTAATTGTAATCAAACTGTATGGAAAATACATACTTTTTTATTGTAATTAAAGTATACTGTAAATTGTGGGGTATGTTGTGTATTTAGCTAGTATGGGTTTCATTTTATTTTTACTTGCATTTCATGTGATTTGCACTGTGCTCATTTTAGTCCTAATTGTAATGTTATCATTCTCTCGGCTTCAGTTACATCTCTGCTAACATCCCCCGATATCCTAACATTTTTGTGGAAATTTCTCCCTTAGAATCGATTCAGTTTAACACAATACAAACAGACCCTAATCAAGTCGACACCTGTTATGACAAGAGCTGGGCATAGAAATATATTGCGATCTACTCTTCACTGACCATGGCCAGGCGCCGACAAACTGAAATGTAATTAGGACATGGCGTGCACAAAAAAGCACAGTCATGGCGTCCATTAGATAGTACCACCTGCTTGCCTGAGCACAACTCAGTATCGATCTAGCGGGGTAGTTGCAATCAAAAGCGCTTCGATTATCTTTCTGTTATTTGTGCTTTAGAGGTCAGCCTACCGGAATGTCTACTGTATTTAAAGGTCTACCTTAATACTCTCTTGCACCATTGTTTTCTTTAAGCCGCTGCCGCTAATATTTCATTGAATATTCTACAAATGATGAAGGGAAAAGGGGAGCGCAGAAGCGAACAACGTGCCGGCAACGTAAACATCGATAATAATGATTGATGGGCGGATGCTACGGCAGAAGTAGTGGTGAGAAAATGGTAGCAGAGTAATAAACGAAATTTTCTAACTCCAGCAAGAAACTGGACAAGCGGTGGCCCACGCACAAGCAGGTAACTATAGACGATTTTGTTCCTTCTGACCACCACCCACCCACCCCAGTTTGTTCCTTCTTTCCGTTCTTCTTTTATTCCATCTGTCCTTCTGTCCTTCCTTCCTTCTTCGTCTGCTCAATCCTTTCTTGTCAGTCTAATCGCTGAGTCATTTACTCACTTGCTCATTCTCATCCACCCTCCTGTCTTTATCTCATCGACTCACTATTTCCACCTTCTTACAGTAAGGTAACATCAAAGAAAACTTATAACAAATGTTTAATTTTGTTAATGTCAGGAAAATGAAAAAAAAGTTTCACTTTGATTTCCTAGCAGTTTTGTGAAAGGGCACGCTAATTATGCTCTAAGCTTGCTGTTATCGACCGCAGTGCAGTTGAAAATGCTTGCTGAGGCAACTTTGATTTGAAGGGCTTTATTGTTGGCAGGCGTGTAATTTTAGTATCTATTTTACATATGCTCGATATTATTACGGACAGTTCCTTTCGTTATCATGAGGAAGAAAGACATGAAAGCTGCTTTCGGTATTTAAAAAAAAAATCTTCTGTCTAAGTTCTTCATATTTTTCATGTCGACTATACGCACGGTCACTTGCGTGTGCGTTCATGCATGTGTGCATGAGTGTGTAAGCGAGTGTGAGCTCAAATACATATTCACACAACCACGCACGCCGATGCGACCATACACGCACGCACGCACACATACACACGCTCGCAAGCAGTGCTGATAAAAAGGCTGACAGATTCTTTGTCTGTCTGTCTGTCTGTCTGTCTGTCTGTCTGTCTGTCTGTGGGTTTTTTCACCTTTTTCTCTATCCATTCATCTATCTGTCCATTCTTTCATCTGCCTACGTTTCCTTTATCCATACGTTCGTCTCTCACTTGTCTGCATCTATCTCACATCTTTGTAACAAACAGCTCGGTGTACCAACGCAGGTCAAAGTCTCGAGTCAGACCGGGAACTAAAGGAAGACTTACAGGTAGGGCCAAAGCACCGCTCATAAACAGGTCCTTGCTTTATTTCCCTCCCGAAGTGGCTTAAGGGAAACGCTGACAGCAATTGTTGCAAAACTTCCCTATCGTCCGGCTCATTCACCTGCACCAGCAGGCAGCCTGATTACTTCTGACGTCATGTCATCGCAAGGCCCATGCGCAGGTTCTTTATATGAGGGGATATTTCCAGGCTGACATTTCCTCCGAATATTAAGGTACCCTTCTGTTTTGTTTACCTTTCACCCTCCTTCCACCACCACCACCACTCCACTACCTCCGCTTCACGCTTGCGCTTTTTTGGACGGTGCAGAGAATGGAGATGTTTTAGAAGCCACAGTCAGTTGCCATTTTCATCGAATGCATTGTCTGCCGACGCCTGGCGGTTAGCGAAGCTGTGGGGGGAAAATCGATCAGTTGTCGGACAATGGGGCTGCGAAAGTAAAAGGTGAGCGTGTAGGTGGGGGTGGGAATGGGGGAGGCACGGCCCGACATCATAAAGCGGCGAGAGGTAATCAGGCAAATGAAGGGGTCCGTGCACACGGCACCAGGCAGGGGAGCTAACTTATTCGGTAGATTGCCGTCGGGCTAACTTTCCCCGGCTTTCAAAGTCGAGCAGCCGACTAAAGTGTCAATATTGATGTGGTGCGAGTCGGCTCGCGAGTCTGGTTGGACTCTTTTTTTTT
>SMGT01008028.1:57060-103168 GCA_004794575.1 Lanistes nyassanus | reverse complement strand
CAAGTGTGCAAACCATGCTTTTTAGCTTGTTTTGAATTTTTTGTTTGTTTGTTTTTAGTGTTGTTTTGTTTTGTTTTGATTGATTTATTTATTTGCCGTTCGTGGTTTTGTTTGGGTGGGGTTGCATATATTGTTTTGCTCTGTTTGGTTGGTTACTTTTCTAATGTATCGTTTTCCTACAAAAACTTGAAATTCGCATTAAATTTACTTCTAAATGATTGTTATGTTCTTTTGGGCGTCTCTACGTGACATCATATATATTTGTGTATATATACATACAGGCTGGTGCAAAAGTAGGTTGACAGTTTTATTGTCTTTCTTTTTTCACAGGATAGGGATGCGTAATGGCGGGCAACCTGATACACAAGGAAACTCCAAGAATGTATCAAAGTTGAGGGTGGACACTTTGAACACTGTGTCTTTCGTGCTGAATAATTCTCAGTGCAGTAACAAATGGCAACTGTCAACCTACTTTTGCACAGCCCTATATTTAAAACACAACTTTAATGTCTCCCGAGACTAATTTCTCTTTCCTTCCCTTCTCTCTCTCTCTCTCCTTCCCCCTCTCTTCCCCCCTCCAACTTCTCGCTCGCTCACTCATGCCGGCGTCACCCCGCACAGTAATTTATCTATGTACAAATGTCCAAGTCACCATTGTTTTAATAGGTCAGAACTATGTCTCTGTCTTGTTCCAGTTGTCTACAGCGAGGGGGAAAAAGTCACATTGAGGAATATACTTGTGACTATTATGCAATATCCTTATATAATAAAAACCTTTATTGATTATCAGAGTGACTATACCGTATGATAAGCTGCACAGAACAACTTTAAAAACAATTCATCTTTAGCCCTACAACAACCCAAAACAAAAGACATTTCTGAGATGAAATAAAAACATCATACTAACATTAACCTGTTCGTCTCACACAAACCGTATCTGTTACCCAGGGTAAAACATGTCATCAAAAATTCTTTGACAAACATCACCAGCTGACGTAACAGACACTTGATGATGTAGTCTGTCACATACACGTCACAGCCCAAAAGGGAGGCAAATGACACGACATATTTTACTGAGAAAGATCTTTAATAGAGGAAATACCAACCTTTGATAAAAAAAAAATTCATAGTGATTTAATATCGAGTACGAAATAGGAACATGGATTTAAATCCCCGTTAAGGAAGTCAGAAATAATGTTTAACGCCAATCTAACTTTATTTGAAATATAAACGTCACATTCTAACTGAAAGTTCTCTATTAATCTGCTTTTCTGCTTTTGAAAACGCTTTGTAAATAATCACCATCTTTCAATGTACATCAACAAGCAACTGATTTCTATTCAGGAACACTTTTATTTATATTTATCAAAATTTTATATGAATTCTAAGAATTCTATGGGAATTGTATTTAGTAGCTGAAATCTGACTATTATTCTCTGAAGCTGAATCTCTTCTTTTTTTCAGAACTGCACATGATTTGCACTGGCTTGTCTTCTGCCAATTCGAAAATAATAGTTCAATACATTATGGATTTTTTTTTAAATATGATTAACACGAGTATTTTGTGTTTAAAAAATTAAGAACAGAATTAACGTGTACAGAACAGAGGGATGGGCTTACAGAAGAACGGACTGCGCTGACAGATGTTTACACAGAACGCGGACGCGCGTTCTGTCTACGAGGGAATTCATTTTAATTAAATGTGTGCACATCTGTCCTGTACCGTGCGCTTCGCCTGCTTGCATGAGCGAGTCGTATAATCGAGCTGACAGTGTACTCCAACCTTCGAAAGTCTCTGCTCTCTGGCAACTCCATTGCTCGCCACTTCGCTATTTTCCCTTTCATCTGACAGAACTACCAGAGAGCATGCTGCAGCGCCAGAACAGGATGAGTTCCAGCTAATATGTCGCAAAGAGGTTTTTTTTTTTGGGGGGGGGGGGCGGGTAGCGAAACACGATACAAATTCAAGAGAGACACGAATGTGATCTAGTTCAGCTAATTACTGTTCTCGTCACCCGACTGTGAGCATTCCGCAAGCCACTGATACATACGATACCTTTGTACATCCACACAATTCCGTCTTCTGGTCTTCTGGTGTTCTTTCTGCCCATGCCTGTCACCCACTCCCCACTTGTCTCTCTCCCTCTCCTTCTCTCCCTAACAAATCCAAAATGTCAACCCGTCTAGATATCAACCCACATTTATACGCAAAACACGTGACTTTCAGACTTTGTTAATTTTTTATATCTTCTCTGGGATCTTCTACGGTATCGTTACAATGCGCTGCACTTCATCTGCTACTTGTTTACAAAGAAAGTGCAAATTTGCGTTATATATTCGTTGAAATCTGTTTTTAGTTCAGGTCAGTTCAGTTCTCCCCATTTTATTCTTTTCCTTTCCTTTCCTCAGCTCTCTCTCTCTCTCCCTTTTCTGCACCCGCCTCAGTCCCCTCTCAATCCTGTCTCTCTCTACCTCTCTCCAGCCTCTATCTCCTGCGTGTCTTTTTACCAAGAAATAAAATCCAGCACAGTTGTCATATAAAATTCTGTATAACTGTCACATAAAATCGGGTATAGTTTTCATAGATAATCTTGCATAATTGTCGTATAATACCCTGTATAATTGTGAAACAAAATCCTGTGTAATTATCATAAACATAATAAGAGTGCTTGGGTCCATCATATTTTGACTACACTATGTAAATGTGTAGCTACCTATATACCTTCTTTTAAACATTCCTTGAACTCTCTCTCTCTCTCTCTGCCCAATTCATCTTGTGGTATATGCGTCTGCTCAGGGGTCAAGCTTGTTTGTGTAAATCTGCGTGCGTGCGTGCTTGCGTGCGCGTGGATTTTGTGTGAGTATTCGGGTGATTGCGTGTGCTTTGAATTATCTTATAAGATTTTGAACCTCATAAAAAGTTATTATTATTATTATTATTATTATTATAGCCTAAGAACAATTGATAGACTGTTATTAGCAAGAATGTCATGAAAATATTAGCAGGAGTAAACGCTTTTACTCTTATAACGGCCTCAAAAGTAGTCTATCCCAGTCTATGCATCTGTCCTGTTTTAGTCCCATAAGAATGATAAAAGCTTTAAGTAAATTTACAATGAATTTTACTAACTTAATTACCCTAACTTAGTGGAAGTTGTCCACTTTGCTAACGATCCATGGAAATCGACTTGCAATTTCTGCTAGATTTCCCTGGCTATATGAACTGACGAGAACATTTTAGTCCGTAGACTTTCTCATTCATTGTGTAGATTCTGATAGTCCTCGTGATATCGCACGCCGGCCGGCAGTGTGAATATTCCGTGTATTAGAAACAAGGAATCTATTCAGTTAGTGTTCTAGTTAAACGCTAAATAACCTATAGCCTACATTTTATAAAATTCAATTCGCTCTCTCTCTCCCTCCCTCCCTCCCTCTCTCTCACTCTGCGCCCTAATGGAAGAAGAATGCACATGCTGTTTCAGTATTTGCTCAAACATTATGGTAAGTGACATTTACTGCATTATTTAGCAGATTTCGCGGAAACAGTGTAAAAACAAGGAGCTCCTGCCAAAACAGCAAAAGATGTATTTATACATTAATTTCCCTCTATTGGTTAAACTCAGTTGTCTATCGAAAACAAAGGAATCTCCTGAAGAGGTGAAACAAATTCCTACACTACCTACTGACGATGTGTGCGTGCAGTGTTTTGTGCATGGGTGTGTCGGAGTGTCATAAGTGTGTGTGTGTGTGTGTAAGTGAGTGCGCGCGTGTGTGCGAGCGTGCGCGCGTGTGCGTGTGCGTGCGTGCGTGTGCATGCGCGTCTGTTCATACGTGCGTGCTTGCGTGCGTGTGCCTGGCCTGCGCGCGTGCTAATTTCTCTATTGTTTCGCTATCAAATAAGCTAAAATCACAACCGACAGGTTGTCTCACACACAGCTGTTATGCGTCCAAAAACAACCAGCCGTGTTCCGGGCATCGTCTATTTACTTGCAATAAACAACGAGATTCCTACGTGATAAGCGAAGAAAATATGCGAATCGTGCAGCGGTCAACATAATAAAAATAGTTTAAGATGCATTTAAATGACTTGTCAGGTGCCAGAGCCTCCGAAAACAGTAAGCTGCACTGAGCTTGGCAGGTCAGCCATACATTTCCTTAAATGAATGTTTCCGGTGTGAGAAAAATGTCTGCGTGTTGCCTAAGTCGGAGAGAAATAAACATTTTAACTAAATCCCACACGTAAACACTTATCCCACATAAAACATCTTGAAACGACTTTTCCAGGACGTGGTGTGACAAAATGCTATGCAATACTTTGTTTTATTGCCATGGAGGGGTCTTCTACATAAAATGGTTCTGCCTTTGTTATTTTGACCGCTTTCATGTTTCACTGACACAAAAGGAATATGAACATGTGCGCTTCTGTTATTGATGCTCGCGAATATTCGAATTGTTGATTCGTATAAAGTGATATCGCTTCGTTTTTAGATTTTGGCAAATATTGTTCTTCTGTGGTGTATTGCTTCTTGCCTCGCTGTGTTGTCACAGGGGCAAAACCTTCAGCCTAACGCTATCTCACCATGTAAAAGTGCAGAACTACTGGAACCAATCAAATGACGAGCTCTATTTAGGATGTGTAACAAGCGGAGCCAATCAAATGGCGAGCTATATTTCGAAGGTCTTTCCAGGGGCGGGGGGAAGGGAGGGAGAGAGGGATGTTCCGGGAGGAGGGGGATTTAGGGGAAGGGGAAGGGGTGGGGCTAGGGTGGGGGCTAGGAGTAGGGGATAGGTGGGCGTTGGGGGAGGGGTGGGGTGGGGTATAGGCAGTATAGATCTTCCAGGAAACTGCAAGGCTTTCAGTGGTGACCCTACGAGATTAGCATATTTTACGTGAAACTGTATTTTGATTTTCTCCAGTTATTCTGCGCTTTTTCATGCTCATCTTGGTTGGTAGCTACAATGTCATGTGACTTCCGGTCGACGTTTCTTTTTCAAAAGAAATAGTAATTGGCTGTTCCTTTGGAGAAAGGCGAAATGTGTAGCACTGGAGCAGATCCCAAGGGAAACAAGCTTAAGGAAAATAAAAAAGACAGGAAATGAACAGAACTGCTGCATGCCGCATCGACATTGCGTCAGCCGCGGGAGCGTCGGAAGTGTTGGACAGGTGAAAACAGGTTCCTTCACGACCTGCGCAAACAGTTCAGGTAGGAACGGAGCAGTCTTCGGGAAATGAAGGTGTGTGGATAGCAGAGGAGCGGAAATGGAATGACGTGCAGATGTCTTGTGTGCGTCCATCTCAAACGCGTCAGGATCAATTAAAACTAATCGACAAATTTTCATTGAAAATTAATTGTAAACAGTGCGTGCGTGCGTGAGAAAGAGAAGGGGAGAGGTTCTTTATCTGAAAGGTATTCAAAGTGAAAAAAATGCGTACCAAGAGTTCACTTGAATGTCTGTAATGCTGACAACACGAAGAGATGCCCACGCAAAGAACTCACTTGTAATAATACAAAATACCCTGATTTAAGTACATGCAGCTACTTTTAACACTTTTTTTCACGGCATATTTTAAAAATATTTTGAACATCTGCATTTTAACTGCGTTCGTACATACGTGTAGACGTCTTGGATACAGTAATGAAGGTAAAGGTGGCCCCTTGACTAATGAAGGTGAAGGTTGCCCCTTGACCTTTTAGGTCCTAAGAGAGTGTGGAGGTATAGACTACCACGTTTCGGTGGGGCAGCATCATGAGGGCAGTGCCAATCTCCTCTAGTTCGCTGCCTTACCTTCTGTATTCCACGGGATCAGGTACCCATTCGCACCTGAGTGAACTGGGGGGGGGGTGCTGTGGCGCACAGGTTTCGAACCAGACTGTGGCTGCGCCTTCAGGTTCAGAGGCCAGCGCTCTAACCACTTAGACACACGCTTTCCCATAATACAATAACAGCAACAATCGTACACAAATAAAAGTAAGTTGTTGACTCTAATACAGTCACGTATATGTTATGAATGAAATAATCATTGACGTCACACTCACGTCATCGTTCCTCACGTGACAAGAAAAATACTTTTTTGTAGCTCAAACTTGTCAGAGATTTCAGAGAAACAGATAGGTTGTGCCGTGAAGGTGCACTTTGTGTAGCTAGAAAACAGTTTTATATCATTCGTCTCCAGGAGTGAAGTGAGAAATAGAGAGGAAAAAACGATATTTATGACCACAAGGATTTTATGTTGACACACACTGTTGAAAATGGCGTAATAAATTGAAGCAAACACACATGTGCGTGAACCGAAGCTTACAATGGGGAATTAGAAATAAAGAAACCAAATAATTGTTTAAGATAGGAAGAGGGACATCTAGTTTTGCTGCATTCCTTCTCGCTACGAAAGATATTCTTTTCTTTTAATTGTTAATAAAATGAGCGAATATGTACTTTTAGAATTCGGTTAACCTGTTATAGTTTATGTCTTGTCAACATTGAACGTTCCAAGACTTTTCTTGACAAACTTTCTTTCGGCTAGCAAAGTTTACTTGACAACAAGGTGGATTTACCACCAAAAAAAAACAAAGAAAAAAAAACAAAACTAAACAAACCTCTATAGTAGATTCTCCATTCTGGCGGGGGAAGTCCATAGCGATTGTTCCACTTTAGTTTGTATTGAATTGCCGACATCCATATAGACTATAATATAAGTATCATGTAATGGAGTACGAGATTATTTCATTCAGCAAGCATTGTTTCTCCTGCCGGATATTTGCCAGCTGTGGTAGGGCAGGATAACTGTGTTGCGACTCATACGGGAAGATGCTAATGTCCAGCTGACAAGATTTTAAAAAAACTGTTTATAGTCTTGTCCAGTGTGGAAAATCTCGCATCAGTTAATGCCTGTAACACCAAGACACTAATGAAGCAGATACTAAAGCATTAAGGCATAAGGCAAAAACAAAAGCAATCAAATCTCTGAAATCTTTGTAAATAAAACGTTTTCGAAAGCGTCTAAAGAGTTTGTTTAATGTCATGTCAGCAACGAAGACTGACCTACGATGGTGGTGGGGGGAGGGGGAGTAGAGGGTTATGAAGGGTTCTGGGGGAAGATAAAGGGGTGGAAGAGAACTGTAGTACCCGAGACCCAGCCCTGTAAACCAGTGCCACACGCAGAGAAAGAACCAACATAGAACCCTTTCCATCGGCGGCAAGCAAGCGTGACAGCTATGCACTGGGCCGTCCGCATTGAGGGACATCGTTTTCAAGAAAATAACGGTTTTAAGAAATATGATACAACTTTTTTCCTGGGGTTGGAAGGTGGCGTTTTCGTGTCTCGGCGCCACCTTTTTTTCTGTACCGCAAATTTCTCCTCTGGGTAAACAGTCATTCATGTATGTACAGACATCCAGACATCCCGACAAACAAAAACATTTTCTGACATCATATCTCAAAGTTTATAACGTGGGCGAGTGTTCTTGTCTTTAATGCTGCCCGCCTCGTCAACTCCGACAGGAAGGGTGTCCTAATTTCCGCTCCACACCGGTGTCAACAGTACAGGGTCTGGCCTCATGCTATGCACACTTTAATAAAATATGACGCCCACGGGTCACTTTGCCTAGTTTTAAATCTTCAGGGAGTCCGAGGCAGAAGAAGGGTGTCTGTCTTGGCGGACAAAAGGAGACATGACTGGAAACAAAAAACAATGACAAACCCCACCAGGTACCCATAATGAGCACCGGCACAGTTGCTCTGACCTTGTCGTGCTAGAAGCTGAGGATTTCCGTCAGGGAGAACAGCGCCTATTGGATGAAATGAGCACATGCTTTATCACGTGACGACCATTATGTGGAAGTGGGAATTTTCTAAGCGAAATGGACCCGGTCACTTCCAACCTACCCCACCCCAGCTCTGTCTCTCTCTCTCACACACACACACACCACTTTTGGGAACCTGCTACAAACGCAGACGACTGGCAGATGGTTCTGCCAGATGCATCTTCACACAGATGGACTAAACGCATTGAGAACTGGGCAAACTTTCTCCCTGCGAGCCCATCGTCAAGTCTAAAAGAGCCTTAAGTGTACTGAAAACACCGGTAATAAGTTATTCCAAACTTTTGCAACAAATTAAGACTTAATTTTGACAAACACTGGATGATATTATTCTTTGTTTCATCGGGGGGTGGGTTCCTTTTTATAACTTTTTATAACTTTTTTAATTTTTAACTTTTTGTGAGGCATAATTTCTTTTCAGTCTCGCTGAGGGCAATAAAAGAATATCTCGTCATAATGAGTACTAATCCTTTACCCTTGTTAAGTCGAACTAAGTCAATGCTAATGGTACGTACATAACCTTTGATCACGAAATTATACTTGTCTTCGCTCAAGTTACCTGATATCATCTGCCCCTGTACCACCTCAACACTCTTTAAAGCGTATCCACAAACGATCGCACTTTGACATTGCCCAAAGAATTTAAATGATTATAAAAAGTCTGTATTTATTTATCCGTCCCAGAATCGATATTGTGATACTGAAACATGTGTTATACATCTCTAACATTTTGGGGGATGGGAAAGGGTGCTTTCATTCAACCCAACGGCGATGCCCGTCTGAGAATGACAAGGGTTTTATAATTCCAGCTTACAGCGATCCCCAAAGAGGGATGAAATTCAAATCAAGGCTTGATACCCGTATGTAGCAGTGAGGCAAATAGGCATACGCGTGTGTAAATGCCGGATGCATAACTGGCTTTTACGCACCACAGACGTGAGTTCACTCATGAAGGAACATTTCTGGACAGTGTGTAACGTGCTAGAATTTTCAAGTAAATGGCAGGCACGATCTGTAATACGTATGAAACCTTTCTGCAAAAAAGTTTCTAATAAAATCCTGCTTGTGACTCACTCAATTTACATTCACGTGAGAGTCGTGAACGAAAATACACTACGATTCTGCACGCAAATATAGCTTATCTGACGTCACTCCCCAGCCTTACTTCCTCATTGTCTCTGGACAATGTGACGCCACTACGGTAAATTGCACTGGGTTCCTTGAGTGTTCGTACCTGTTATTCTTTTCGTGAAAAACGTCGTGAGGCCACTTGATCTCCTGTATTTTATACGCAGTTTTAAGTGTGGAAAGATGTGAGACCCACCTTGACGTCAGTAAAAGTTTTGTTTAGGCTGTCCGCAAAATCTTTCTGTGTACCAGAGACTTTCAGCACTACGGCAACCTTTGAAGTTTGAAAACAAGCTTATACTTCCATCGACTGCGTCGATGAGCGATCACAAACACATCACACTCTCGGCCAGATCTTCTACTCACTCTTCTTTCAACGTGTCGATCCATTTATACTCACAATGGGTTCGGACTATGTGTTTGCATTTTAAAGCCCTGACGAGAGTGTCAACACGTTTCTTGACTGCCTGTCTCTGTAGCTCGGGTTTTATGTATAAACACTTCACTCTGTCCATTCTTTCCTGCCCAGAGGTCCATCGGTTCAGAACATTTGTGATATTGTTCTGCACAGGTTCCGGTCTGTTGAAAACGAATTTTTTTTAAATTTAACTCGTAGAAAGAGTTGCACTATAAAAAATTCACGGTCGAAGCTTCTGACTCCGAACAATGGAAACATAATCAATACCCTTTTATTATAATTATTATTTGCCTGGTTACTTGTGCCATACTCCACCATATTCTAGTAACATTTTATTTGCAGTTACGTTTTACTGGGTGCTGAAGCGCGTATAATCAAAACTAATAATTAGTGCAGGTTGTAACTGACGTGGATTGGTCGTCAAACCAAGTAACTGCTTCTTTTGCCAGATTTGTTGGTTCTGGCCCAGCGGTCGTTCCTGCATATATCCACACATTTCTATGGCTGCTAGGATCTCTAGATCACCAGAAATGAGAAGCACGAATGGGGGCGAGGGGAGGAAAGGAAGGGAAACATTTGGACAGATCCTCCCTCCCCCCCAAAAAAAAACCCCAAAGAAACAAACAGATAATAAAGTAAAGCATAACACATGGAGAGAGGATATCACACATTGATGCCGCTGTTGTTTTCAGCTTTCGCTTATGCTGTCTTACGTGCCCGTTCTTACGATTTGCATGTTCTTTCCTTCTTTAATTCTTTCATTAATTCTTCTCTCCGTTTTTTCATCATTCCTTCTTCCTTTATTTCGTCTAGGGCTTCTTGTGTATCCCCTCATTTCCCTTTTCTACCTTTTTTTCTGTTCCCCATCCCCAACATTTCAGCTCTGTTCGTCCGTCTGTCTTTGTCCTTTTTCTTTTTTTCTCTCTTTTCCTTCATTTCTTTATTTTTTTCCTCCTTCCACTATTCTTTGTTCATTTTTTTCCTTCAATCATTTCATTCCTTTGCTCTTTTTTCGTCTGTCCCCTTTCCCCAACACACAGGCTTTGTTACTTTGCTTCTTCTAATATTTTCATATTTAAGATTCGCACCATTTTCTGTTCACTCACGGCCCGATAATAAGACCTTGAAGATACTATTTTAACCAGGTGCCTTACTTCAAGTACGTACTGTTGGTTAATAAAACACAGATCATTCGTAGCACTATTTTAAAACATATTGTTTTTATCTTCCCACCGGCTGTCTGTAGTGGGCTGTGATTCACACATGAGAGAAGTACCATAAAGATACGTTTTTTTCTTATAAGGCTCGGGAACACCTGTGACAAAGGTTCTGTTGAACGCACATTGCAAAATATAAAGAACTGTGCATCTTTTGGATCGAACTGCTGTATAAGGATCCATTATTTGCTTGGGCTGCTCCAAGAATTGTTCAGGGCTGATGCCGGATGCGACCGAAAACAGCTAATCGTCTTCTGCCGACTGCAGAAGGATCCACGTTGCCATATCTGAGTCAAAGACTTCTGACCTTCCTGAGAGAAAGTGATCCTCGTCTTGACATATATATTATTCTCCCGCACGCCACAGCAAACCACAGGATGACCTTACAAGGGGCATCCTCTTTCTGAGAGACGGCAGACGCCTCGTTGGTGAATGGGATTTTAGACAAGATAAAGCAGGGCGAGGAAGGGAAGTCACTCTGTAGCAGATGTCGATGGTTGTCTCATCTTTGAATCTTCCTCCTCTCCTCCAGAGCGCGATGTTCGCTCCACCTGCACATTCAGCCTTTGTCACTGCCTCACCTACAAAACGGGCAGCGGGAGGGAAGGGAAATTAGTAGCTGGCTGGGGGTTTAGAGCACTGGCATCTTTCTTGCGCAAGAGTGGTTTACGGCTGACATAGACGTGTGACCTCAAAGTGCCTCCTAACTTTAAAATGGTAATAGACAACTTCTTTTAGGACTGTGGAAGGAAGTCATAGACTAAGACAAAACGGTCACAGCCCTCACGCAGCGGCCCCCCCGTAAAAGCGAGGTCTCTAAAAACCTTACTCATCGTTAACCCAAAGGTTGCAACATTCCTTTTACCTCTTCGCCCGTTAACGGAAGCGATTGAAGCAGTGTTCGTGGCTTGGAATCCTAATTTCGGTTCCACTTCACTTAACGCCAAGCGTCTTCAGATTCTTCAGCAAAATAATTCGAATAATGCTTGCAAACCCTTACTGCCTTATGTCCTTTTGTAAAAGGTTAGGTGGCTTATGCTTAGAGAAGGAAAAAAAAAACAAGACGAAGATATTAATCAAAACGATTATAAGGTCCTACCTACCCATAGCCGCCTTGCCCCACTTTGAAATCCTATCAGTACTCTAGCACTGCATAAAGAATATTTCGCGATGTTAGCACAGGTAAACGCTTTGCACGAAGACCCATCACGATGCAAACCAAAACTCCCAACGGTGATCGATTCGTTTCTTGACAGCTTCTGCGATAACTATGTAGAGATCCTATCCAAGACTTGCCGCGCCCTTGTTTTTTTCTTGCGCTACATGGGCAAGTCAAAGATAATTTGCAACCCAATGCGAACAACTTGAAGAGAACGGCTTGGGCGTGCATTTAAGAAGACAAGGAAAAAAACACTGTCTTGAGTGGGGAGGTTCAAAAGCGATGATTTGAGCCCAAAAGGAAAAATGTGTCCCAGGCCACTAGAAGCTCCGTCTGCAGAAGTTAACTAAATCTATGCCTTGCGACAATTGCTTATACAGTAGTGAGACAGCTGTTTGAAAAAGGTCACGACAAATGCCACGGAATGTCACGTACTCTCACTCGGAAAAATTGCGGGGAAACGGAACAAGAGGGAGTGTGGAGTACTTGTTTAAGAAAACGTCCCCCAAAATTCTCCGGCTGATGGTGTTTGCCGAGACATTTTACACTGGGAGACCTTGAAGAAAATCAAAAAAAGAAAACTCCTCTGCACTCTAATTTCCGTCTGGGGTTTTTTTTTCTTCATCTTTTCTGCTACGTAAGTGACGATGCTAATGGTTATTGCGTGCAATGGGAGCAGTTATGGACAGCAGCATAGTGAACACAACTCACTCACTCAAACACTGGCCATTACACTCGGTGACCTGCTGATGTTACATCGATCGCGGCAGGAAAACAAGCGTTCACCGAGGCCCGCCACGTGCACGCACGCAATGAGTCGTGTGCGCAGAGTGACCCGGTGCGCGAGCTTGCCTTTCCCACCGACTTGGGACGCGCACGTCCAGTGCATCATGTGCGCTGCCCATGCACGTGCCGGCTGCTTACTTCAACAGATCAGTTCGAATTCGCAGGCTCAATACCCTTATTAGCTTACCTTTTAGGGAGATGAGGGTTAGGGGTAGGGTCAGGGTTTGATGTTAGGTAGGACTTCTGTTTTCATGTATAAATTCAAACATAAGTTCCCAAACATAAGTTAATCGGGATGGGATGAGGCCTGCGCATGCGTGCCCCAAGTCGGTGGCAATTTCAGTCACGCGACCCATGCACGCAAATGTCCCTACGTGCATTCATACTATGTTTACCTGCATACTTACGCATGTGTTTATAATTCGTAGGCACAATAACTATCCGTACAAATAAAACACAGGTTTGTACGTGCGCGGGCGAGCATGCAGGTTGTAAAAAGTAAACATTAAGGCAGTGTGGCATAAATGTTCAGCAAAGTGTTCGAACGTAATGTTTGCCAAAAAAGATTACAATTGTTGTGATCGTTTAAAACAATTTTTATGTATGTGAACCGTTTTTCAGTGTCCCTGTCAATTTACTTTATATAGCTATGACCATTGGAAGAAGGGAAAGACTTTTAGCCAGTACAAAATAATAGCATACACTACACTACACTACACTACACTACACTACACTGCACTGCACTGCACTGCACTGCACTACACTGCACTGCACTGCACTGCACTACAATACACTACACTACACTACACTACACTACACTACACTACACTACACTACACTACACTACACTACACTACACTACACTACACTACACTACACTACAATAGCCAGGACACCACAATAACATGATCCACACATCTATTACTATTATTAGGAAAGCAAAGATATTACTGATATAAACACTGCAGAAAATTGGCACATAAAAGGTAAGGCAGACACAATTAAGAAGCAAGTAAACTGCTACTTACACATCGAGGTAATAATGCCGATACATTTTTCATTAAATACAGGTGAATACGCGCATGTGTGCAGTACGAGTGTGTATTTACTTAGGTACTCTTTTACACATGTATGAATACGTACTGTCACGTTTTCTGTCCTATAGGGCTAATAGTTGTATCATAGACCTACTTATAAAAAATCATTTCTGATAATCTTATTTCTCGTAGTATGTTAACCCTCTAAGTTTTAAGCCTGTATCTCTTTTATGTGATGCAAGGGCAAGGTGACTTATCTCAGATAGATCGTGAACACTCTTAACCCAGCTAAGGGTTAAGCCATTAGCGGGTGTCCAGCTTAGACATGGGTGGAAGTGATAACGGTTTGTGCATATTGGCTATAGTGCAAGGTATATGTGCCTTACTGTTACTGTTTGGCATTTGTAACTAGCGGGTGATGGCACCTTTTATGACAGCTGCCGTGTAGACTGAGTTTAGATTGACGTACAGAAAGACCGGGGGTTGTCCCCTTGTCAGACGAACCATCTCATTTATATGCAAATTACAGTCACCCGTCACTGTATTGCTGAGTTATGTGATTCTCTGAGGAGATTGAAAGCGAGTATGGGGTCGAGTCGTATATCATAAGTAATTAATACAGTCCTTTATTCCCCCTACTAATGGTCGTGGACCGAGTGAGATTGAGTGACAATGTGAGACCACACGTCAGGAACAGTGAAAACTATTCCCGGAATAGACGACATTAACTCTATTTATTTGTGTATATGCCTGCGCATGTACGTACTAATTTATGGACGTGTATTTATCTGTATTTATACGTATGTATAAACCGCTGCTTCTCACTGCCACAGCTGACATCCTCTGCGTGTAATTTCCAGCTGAGAATATTTTCACTCTGCCATATCATAGACAATATTTGCTAGGACGGTGGAACGAACCTCCTATAGATTTGTCATGGTCCGTGTTTCCAAACATTGGGTGGCAGCTAACCCAGCCGCAAATCTCTCTTAGCCCGTCATTACGCCCTCTGGCGGTAAAGGCACAGTAACGCTTGACTTTGTTCTACAAGGGCCAGGCGCTGAGGAAATGCTTCCATTCAGCTGGTAAGCGATCGCTGTGGTAAATACGGTGCCAAGCTAACGGCCCTGAGATAATCGGCATAAGTGCTGAAATGGTCGAACTGGAAGCTAAAATGATTGGGTGCTGGTTATGCAGCCCAGCTAACGTCTGTCTGTCTGTCTGTCTGTCTGTCTGTCTGTCTGTCTGTCTGTCTGTCTGTCTGTGCCCGTAATCACGAGCTCATGTGTGTGTGTGTGTGCTCGCACGCGCGAAGCTGTCAATTTGCGTGAGTGCGTGCTCGTATGAAACACTAAATGCATGTGCATGAACGTGTGCCCATCTACGCACGCTTTCACATTGCCATGCGTGACTGTTGGCAAACAAAATTACTACGCTATATTTTTTTAATTAGTTACCAAATCGAAGTTTTCGGTGACGCGCTTGTTTGTCGCAATGTTTAGCAGAGTTCTATAGTTTTGTGCTCCAATGGCTCCATTTCGGAGATGCTTTGCACTAGCCGCACTTTCTCGTCTCTTCAAAACACCCCAAACTATTGTTTCCGACTCGGAGATCAACCATCTCGTTGTGAACATCATCGCGGCGTGTGCAAAGACGCTGTATGTTTCATGTCAAAGGGGACCACTTTGAACATGCACCTGACAACGAGACAGGAGCGACAAGTCACCTTAGCAGAGTGATTTTACGAACAAAGAATGCAGCGGCGGTCGTGTACCAGACGTAAGTGGGGAGGCATTTAGAGGATGTTTTGTCGAAAATCTTTGACGTGCCTCGGTGTGAGTCACTCGCTGCGGTGCCTTTGAAGCGTATCCGGAGCTTTCATATCTTCAAAGTCACAGCCACAATGGCAATCAATTTTTGTCAACAGACGCGACACACTCTCCAGTAACTAGTGACGGCATGGCGCTAGCGCAGTCTCTGTCCACCTTTGCCATGGAAAACATTGTTTACTGTTTGACCTACCAAGCAACGCGTTCAGAAATTCTTTGTCTACTGTGTTTGCAAACGTTTTGTTTTGTTCAGAACGAAAGAACCTCTAATGTACAGCCTGACACCTGAAACAGGTACTGGACTGAAGAACTGCTGTACGTTGTTTGGACTGAACCTTGTTTTACTTCTAACACTGGTTAAGCTAAAACAAACGCAGGACGTTCATAGTACATTTGTCCACCTTTATCCTCCATCTGTTGTTATGACCTCTATTGTGTGCTATTCTTGTGTGACGGCTGCATGCAATATGGTTAGATTTTATGTGGTGACCAGCTCATAAGCTCTTAGCTTTTCTGACTACAAATGTAGTCGAAATGTTACATATATTTTTTTAAAACTCGTTTTGCGATTCAAGATATTTTAGTCTGTCCAACACAAATCTAAAATCTCATCCAGTATAGCGCACGTGCTTCTTTTTCATCTTCATCCATCGTCGAATATTTATGTATGCTTCTTGTTTGCGCCTTTATTGACGTGCTGGATGAGGCCCCTGTTGTTTTTGATGATGATGATGATGATGATGATGATGATGATGATGATGATGATGATGATGATGATGATGATGATAGGAGAACGATGAAGACAATACAATTATTCTGTCCAAATAAGTGCTTGCTCATGGTTATAAAAAATGTTTTTTAAAAGTTTTCTAATTTTTCTTTAACCTTTTGGGAGCTTGTCCTTTCGACGTCAGTTTAACTTACCCGTGTATTATCTATTAGTCACATTAAATCCCTTAACGAAACTAAACAACTCTCTGCAGTGCTTTGAAATAAAGGATATTTTTACAAAACAACATTATAGCCTTTACTACAAAGCATAAAAGCTTTGAGGCACTCCCTGGTCTCGGTGAATAAAAGGTAATAGCTGAGTAATCTACTCCGCGGCTTTTTCATACTTTCTCCAGAAGGACAGAGAGCGGTATTACCAAAGCTTAATAAAGTGCTGGACGCCGAGACATTTTGTTCGGGTCCTTGCGATAGATCAAAACCGGCGACCGGCGCGCAAAACACTTCATTCCGGGTGCGAGGGGTTTGGGATTAAGCACACCATCAATTCTGCCGCTTTGTTCTGGCTGACAGGCGGCCAAAGCGCGAGCGTAAACTAGCATGAAGCGACCTGGACAGACGGGCCATTGTGCCTGCCAAAGCGCGCAAACGGCATCGATTCCAAGACAGTTTATCCTCATTTGGCGCGGCGGTGCTGGCGCGGAGAGGGAAAGACTGTTAGCTGGAAAGGAGCGGCCGGCCTTCGGAGCGCCCAGTTGACTGAAGTCTTTGACTCGCAGCATTTCGGGCGGAAGATCTGGCCATTTCTGGGAGGCAGTGGCGTTCAAAGTAGATTTGTCCGCTGAGGCGGACATTGGCGAGGTGTGCTGAACGCTTAAAGATCGCTCATTTAACCTGGCTCGCTGTGCCATCACCAGATCATATGCTGGCGGTTTGCACCCTTTTGCTTTCCTCTCTAGTCTTCTCGTTCTCTCCCTTTTTCTTTCTTTTCTCTTCCTTTCTCCTTACCAATTTCCCTCTCGACTCCTTTCATCTATTCAGGCCTTAAAGATTTCTTCTGCGGGAAAAAGCCTCAGGCTACGGAAGTGCAACGGCGCAAAAAATAAAATAAAATCCCTGAGGGGGAGCAAAAGACTCTAACATAAGAACTCTTGACGTCTCTGCGGTTAGTGGGTCTTCGTGTAGTTTGCTCTCAACCTTTGATGACAGAGCGAATGAATTTACTAAACATTTTAAACGTAGTTACACGAACGCCTTTCTCTACGATCTTCCTTTTTTCTGACAACAGTCGACGTACCCAAGCCTATGAATTCATTCTCGGGGTCCAGACGACAGTCGGAAAAAGGTCATCAGCCGCGTAACAAAAGCATACTTTGTTCTTCCCCTGTTTTCTTGCGGATGCATCCTATCCTCAGAGCGAAGGAGACGAAAAGTTTCATGCTAATGGATGTGAGTGCTGTACCTCTTACTGTTTTATTTTAATGTTTCCTATCTGGTTTCTGCCACGGTTCGTCCGTAATTCTTGTCTAATTCCATTTGTGGTGATAACAAAGACCCATCTTCAAATTTGTCAAAACCCATTTAAAATATAACAGTCCCTCTCAGACACCAAGTTTAAGTTCAAATATAACCACCCAAGATTCCGTCCATCCGTCCGTCCATCTCTCTCTTTCTCTCTCACACACGCACGCACGCACTCACGCGCGCACACACACACCCATACACACAAAAACACGCACGGCTCTCTTTCCATTATATACGAGTTCTCCATCTCTCACGCACAATCGTTCTGTCTCTGTCTCTGCCCCCTCCCTCTCTCTCTTCCGAACACCCCCCCGCGCCGTCTTTCGTCGTTCCCCCATCTATCTCCCTGTTTTTTAAACTACGTTTTCTGCTCGTAGAAGCTTTTAAACTTCACTTTATGAAAAAAACCTGTTACCTTAACAAAACCAGTTAGTCGATGAATTACACTAACACCAAGCATGAGCACTTACCTGTGGCAGCCACTGAGGTCACGAGAACAAAGGTCACGAGAACAAAATCCCAGCAGATGACGTATGTCCATGCTTCCATGACGTTCCTCATGACGCTGTAAAGTCGTAATGGTCCAATGAACTAATGTTTTCGAAAGATCCTATTTAGTAAGCTTACCCTGCAGGCGCCTTTGATACTTTCGGGTGGTCATCAAGCCGTCGTGAGAGTAAGAAGTTACAACGCGTATTCCACACCTGTACAGGTGAAAGACCCTTTGTTGCCGGTGTCGTTGTGATAAGGCTGAACGTTAATTGACATACTGGCTATCGGTTTTCTCGCGGGATTGCGGGAAATCTTCGCTACCTGCCTGCATCTATGGCAGCGATCAGGGGGGTTGTAAACAAGACGTATAGACTAGTTGATTTGTTTTTCTAATCCAATCGTAATCCTCGTTAGAGCTTTTTTATACCGCATGATTCGTATTTCAGCGAAATCCATTTTTTTCAGGACGGTATCTAGTAGCACATGATTAGCGTCTGTTTGAACTCGGCACAAAGCAGATGAAGTATGCTCAGAGCAAACATTTACCTCGGACCCGTGAAAACGGCATGGCACAATACAGTTTCTGTGCTGATATAGTCAAATCTGGGACGAGTTTTATTTTTCTCACCCTGTTTCTCTGGTATTTCAAATCACTTTGCGGCGCCAAATGCTGAAATACCTGAATAACCAATTCTTGCGATGCGGGTACTGGCTGCGCCTGGCAAACCGTGCGATGTAACTCCGGTTTTTAATCCCGCATTGCTGTTAGATTTCGTCACGGAGATATGGATGATCGAGTGTCTAGGAATAGACAGATCGAAGCAGCGGAGTGTTGCTGACAGTCAAGTAGCCAGACCGGACCAGCGCCAGAGCTGTGAAGTGAGGGATGAAGCGTTGACACGGTGTGGGTGGCCTAGTGCTACCTGTCTGCGAGTCTATCTCGTGGCTACAGCTTTTTCGTCCACCCGTGGAGGCCCGCCAGCCTGCTCCCGACAGAGTCGCGTGCGCGCGTGAAAAAAAAAAAGAGAGATTTTTTTAAAAAAATCATCCTGCACGTGCAATGCGCGGAGCAAATAAGGGCGACCGCTTGGGACGGCTAGCAGACGAGAGGAGACGTCACAGCTTCACGGCTGGTGGTAGGGGTGGGGATGGAGGAAGGGAGAGGGTGGTGTGTTGAGACGCGTCTATCGTACCGTGTCCTAGCGCGCGCTGTTAGCAGCGTCTCGTTAGCGCGTTGACAACAACGACAACAAAGGGGAGGGAGTTTGAAGAATAAGCCAGGTTCGTTCCGCCTTCGCAGAATTCCTTGTCTCCAAAACTTCCTGCGCAATTCCAACCGTTGGCTGTCTCTTCCAGCGCTTGGTCGCCTCAGGCATCCTTGCTGCTGTCCTTTGCACGTCTCTGCTTGCGTACAGCGACAATGCATCCTCACCCGACGGCCGCCATTCCTGCTCCGCTTGTACCGGAAATAGACCTGTCGTACAACATAGCGGACGCCTTTTCTCTATCGGCGACTCTTACTGGAAGGGAGAGGGGGGGCCCGGCGTGCAGTCTAGCTCCTCCAGCCATGCCTCTACCCTTCTATTCCCACCCCTTGCCCCCGACAATCCTTTTTTCTCTTTAGCCCGGCAGTTTTGCCATGTCTTCTCAAGTCGAGCGCCTCTTAATGGCCGTTAAGCTGGTGGCTTGAAACGGAACTGTTGAAGCTGTCACACTCGACGCTGGGTTCGCCTTCTGGAAATGGACAATCGTGTGCCGTGTGTCGTGTGTCGTGTGTCGTGAGTGTCGTGTGTCGTGTGTCGTGTGTCGTGTGTCGTGTGTGCGCCTTGGACTGCAAATCCCAGAAGCCCGTTCCAGCTGAACAGTTCTGACCGTTTTGGCGTGGCTCGATGGCCGTTTTGCTCATGTGTGGCATCACGATTACAGAGGATTTTCTTTCAAAGTCTGACTCAAACACTGGCTTGCATGAGCGTTTTTATCTCCTGTTCATTCGTAGAGGTGCACGTAAAATACACGGGGCTAAGGGGCCTTACGACTGCTCTTATGACCGGAAGTGGGGATAAGAACGCTCATGCAAGCCAGCCCAGGAGAATTATCAGCGAAGTGTTTTAATCCGTATCCACGGGTGCATACACTGTTTATCCTGAGTAAAAGAGCGACTATGTGCTCTCGATTCTAGAAATGTTTTGCAAAGACGGCGCTTGTGGAATGAGTGGACTGGGTTGTTAAAGCTCCTTCCATTCAGGCAATTAAGCTTCGCGTCTCCAGCGACACGCAACATTAGGGAGCTTAGCGATGAATAACGAAAGCTGTCAAAACCAAATCCTCCGTCTCGCAGTTGGAAAGAAGTGGTGGTGAGGAGGTGGGGGGTGGGAAATAAAAATAGGCTGCAATTTATTGCCAACATCAGACGAACATCAGACCAACATCAGACCAACATCAGAACAATGCAAGATGAGGCTCGCTGCTTCGGCTGTTCTTCACGGATTTTCCCAAGGGGAAAGACAAACATGTCTTCTTTTTAAGTCGTACAAATGAAGTGTAAGATATCTGTCAGTTTTATTCTTGTCAGTAGATTTGAAAATATGGCCGACGAGCAGTCGTTAATTAGTTCATTAACTATTATACTTAAGGACAGGGGATTTTTGATGTTTTGTTACTTTGGTGGCAGGGTTAGGTCCACAGATACAAAACGGAGATACTCTAGCAGCGATGGCTTGACGAATGCGAGACGTTCACATGAAATCTACACCCAAGAGGGAGTCTCGTGATGAACATCTTACTTCCGGTCGGGGGAAGACGGGAAATAGCGAGAGCAGCCAGAAAAGTGGGATGATAGTGTGGGGTAAGGGAAGGTCCTCGCAGAGGCACAGCTCCCATCGACTGGGTCACTGCTTTAATCGACAAGAGACAGCCTGCGTGTTCCTTGTTTAAAAATTGAAAACATGGTTCGTTCACACGGACAAAACAATTCCGATGACTTTGAGGAGCCCCAGCTTGTCACTGTGTTTGTCGGGCTATGCTCACTTGTATTTCTTCTGACTGTCGTCCATTTTCTATTTTTTAAATCTTGTGCTTTACGCCTTCATGCACGACAAATCTTTATGTCTGCTAGTCTGCATATGTGTATTGTTATTTAATTCTGCCTGTCTGCCCGCCTGTCTCCAGGCAAATCCCCATGTCCTTTTGTCTGCGTGTGTATATTTTTTTCTGTCTGTCCTCCCCTTCAATTTATCCACTACCCAAAGTGCATAAATATGCGTGCATGTGTGTGAGAGTAAGAGAAATCGAGAGAGAGAGAGAGGGGGAAAAACAGAAGGGGAGATTAAAGAGATACGGGTGCTGTACATCTGTCGAGGTGTTATCTCTCAAACACAAACGCATACAAACGTATCTTTTCCACAGCCACAATAATAAGAACATTAGGCGTCACCAAAACAAATCTCCGATTTTATTTGTCAGCTTTTCTTTCAAAGAAAACACATCGCACGCGATCTTCGCTTGTTTCGTCTTTCGCTGACAGTTTGACCTTTTTCGCTTGTTTCTTAACAGCCAATAGAGCGTTGGGTTTAAAAACCGCTGGTTCTTCGCACATCATTTTATTCATAATACTTCTTCTCAGAAAATAGTTGTACTTCATTCTATACTTGACTAATACTTCACAAATCTTTAAGCATAATGCATCTGATTCATACTTCTAGCAGCGGCATTGAACTATCTTTCAGACTACTTAAAAACTTTTTTAAATGGTAGGTAAATCATATACTATAGAATGTAACAAATACCTCATAATGTGGCCAAACCGGTTACGTTATATTACAATGTTTTGTCTTTCTGTGACATATATTATACGAGACAGCTGAAATGTAATAGCCATAAACATACCTTTTCTTTACAAACTTTTTGCACAACAGATCACAGATACAACTCATCGATCTCATCACGTATTTATATATATATACTTTTTTTAATCAAGTTTATTTTTCTTGTTACAGAAAGAACAACAACTTTTTCTTAATGGTTAAGGCGGGCAGCTGGCGTACAAGGCTTGGTGATGTATCCGAATACAAGCGCGTTTGTTACCGTCATTATGCTTGTTGTAACACTAAAGCGTGACTTTTTTTTAGCATGAAACAAAATTGCGCACATATTTTTAAAAAGGCAGCAAGTGGAACGACATTATGTGATGGTGTCTGCGATCGGTTACACGTTCTGCAATAAAGCGGGACTTCTGTGAGGTTGATTTGAAGCCATGGGTTCCTTGCAGACTGATGCACACAGAGGCACGGAAGTGATTCCTAAGATGGCGTCTCAGGAAATTTGCGTCATGAAATCCTGCATCTGCTTCATGTACTTCAAGGCGTCCAGGGTTCGGCTGCTGTCTGTAAATAAAGACACGAGCAGAGTGGAAGTTGTTACAGCCTGGCCGCGAGCTTTATTCTTCTGATCGCAAATAAGCGAGTTGCTAGTATGCTAGTATGTTTTCTAAAGTCTGGATGTTGTCGGAGATTAACAGAGAGTATTAACGCCCCAGTTGAATGCAGAATGTTTTTACTAATGTATGGACTTTTGTTTACTATAAGAAACATACCAAAATGTTAACCAATAGTTAGGGTTTGTTAACGAGATGAAAACTTTCAGACATTCATATGGACAGAAAGAGGTCAAGAGAGGCCACGATTTGGACATACGTTTACTGCAAAGGTGTGTTTATGCCATAGAAGCCAATGTGAGAAAAGCATATGGTGATGAAGATTACCGTGTTCTAAGAGAACACAGGGTTTGTGCCAGTATAGCAGCCCCAGTGGAAACCTTTTACAACGTTTTGATATAGGGAGCTTTTTCCAACTGCAAATCGTCATGTTTGAAAAGTATTTTCCACTAGGGTAAGCATTAGAAACTCGGTGAAGGTTTCCAAAAAAATAAATCTATAGTTGGTTGGTTGGTTGGTTGGTTGGTTGGTTGGTTGGTTGGTTGGTTGGTTGGTTGGTTGGTTGGTTGGTTGGTTGGTTGGTTGGTTGGTTGGTTCGTTCGTTCGTTTGTTCGTTCGTTCGTTCGTTCGTTCGTTTATTAGTTCTTTTGATTGCTCATTGGTTCATACGTTTGTTCACCCGCTTGTTTGCTTATTTGTTTTTGTTTTTTGTTGTTTTTGTTCATTCGTTTATTGGTTGGGTTTGTCTGAAAATGCAAGACAAAAAAAAAACAGGCCGACGGACAGACAGGAGTGAAGGAATCGTCTGTGAAAATCTGGTACCAAATTCTCTGTCCTGAAAACGAAAATAAAAAATGAAATGCTCGACTTTGGTAAACACTCACATCCTGCAGGGCAGCACATGATTGACATGCCGACATCCACACAGGACCGCCCTGCAGACAGGCACGCGCTGCTGGCCACGGGATTGGC
Source organism: Lanistes nyassanus (assembly GCA_004794575.1). Classification (NCBI taxonomy): domain Eukaryota; kingdom Metazoa; phylum Mollusca; class Gastropoda; order Architaenioglossa; family Ampullariidae; genus Lanistes; species Lanistes nyassanus. The sequence goes on along the minus strand of SMGT01008028.1, from coordinate 79,625 downwards.
GCAAGACCCAGCGAACATCAGGCTGGCTTCCATCCCATCCATGGCCATCGGGTAGCTGCACCCGGCCGCCAGTGCGTCCGAAGCCTTCTTCCGCTGACCGGAGAGCTTGGACAGCGTGCTGAACATCTGGCGACACGTGGGGAAAAGACGCGCGTACAGATCGCAACAACGTTGTCTACGCGCGAGATGTACCTGCCTCACTGCGGGAGAAGTCAGACGAGCGTTGTCTACACGCGAAATCAGCAAGTTCTCGTGGAACAGAAGTAATACAGGCGCTTACACTCGAGATCAGCCTATATTTCTGCGTGGACACAAGTTGTAAGCTTACTGGTAGTTACTTAGGTAGGTAAGTTTAGATGGACATGCTTCCACCTTGCGGTCATTTTTTCCGAATGAGGAGGGTCCCATTACTAAGCTAAACACTGAAGAGCCACCAGACTGATTGCTGTACAATGTAGTAAGACGATGGATGCCAAGAAGCAGTTTAATGTTCGGAGGATAGGCCAAATGGAGTCTGCACAATGTTTCCCTCTAGAAAACAATCTTTGGCCACTTCTGGATTCGAACCAGCAACATCCACACTCTAGCTGGGCCGCAGCTCTACATGCAAAGCTATCGAGTCCACTACCCCACGATTTGTAAGCGTGGTGTCGGCAAAATAACATGATTTATACAGCGGTTCCAAGAAATTCATTGGAATAGTTATGATCAAAGTAAATAACTGGCGGCAAACTAACGCGGCAACCCTACTTCTCCCGCGAAATCCAGCCACACACGTGCAGCCCTTGCTTTTGTTCGTCCGTCCGTCCGTCTGCACACGTACACTCAAACGCACATACTCACGGATGCACACAAACACACGTAAGTACATATATGCAAACCTGCCCTACGAAGATACACGAAGACACGCACACACGCATGCATGCACGTGCAACTTACATTGTTATTAGACCCGCGGCGTGGCGCCGCACCCCTGGAACCCCCCAGCCCTTGTTTGCTCTGCGCGGAGTTCATGGCCGAGGCCCCAAGCTGTCGGATCTGGTTGGCGCCGGACAGGATGGCGTTCTCTTGCCGCGAGGAGCCGAGCATCAAGTTCTTGTCCTGCGACCGCGACGATCCGGCCGACATCTGCTCCTGCTTCAGCATCTTGAGCAGCCCAACCAGCCGCTGCAGCTGCTCTGGCGCCAACCTGTTCTGCAGGTCCTGCAGCTGCTTGGACGACATCAGCCGCAGCTGCTGCAGCAAGGCCGTCTGCTGCTCCTTGCGTCGCTGCAACAGCAGCTGACGTTGCTGCTGCTGGAACTGCATCACCTGCAGCTGTGCCTGCTGCCGCTGGTAGGCGGGGTCCAGCGATTTGGGGAGAGGTGGGGGCATGGGGACGGGATCCATCCCCAGCATGGTCATGATGGACTCGAACTGCGCGCTCGTCTGGGACACTGCAAACAGACAGCGACAGGCATGCAGTCTGGACGCACTCCGCATGCGCGGAACTCCGCTTCCCGCACGACGTGCTATATTTAGCATACTGCAGACAGGATGCTATTCATAGCTTGCTACGGACTCCAGTCGTCTGTGGGAGACTGATGTTACAAGAGATTCTGCCCGCGGGCGAAACATTTCGCGAGAACAACGCGAGATCCCCGGTAGTCTTGCATGATCTGAGTTGGAAGATATAGTCAATTGTCAAAAGATTAAAAGATTTATCACTAGGTCTTTTAACGAAACTCTCTAGAAATCCATCCATCGCCTTGCCTGATTTTTTAAACTAATATTTTGTTTTGAAACATTTTCATACTTTTCATAGTTTTTTGTATTTTGTTCTGAACCCTACAACTACGCATCAAACAATGCGCTCCACCACCCGCCCCCACCCCAAACATGTATACTATAAAATGCACTGTACTGAACTAGCAGATAGACTCATTGCAATCTTCATCACTGGAAAAAATTTTAAAAAATAGAAGTCAAGGAAATAGAGATTTAAGTTTTTTAAGTAATCTGTACGGTGGCAACGTTAATGAGACAATGTGTTTTACGACATTTTGTCTTACAGACATCTGCTACATTTTATGACAGTAACTGTTGTTTTTTAAAAGCAGCTTCTAGAATGGGACAGATAGCGCATGTTCCGCGCCAAAAGTGACACTTGATGGCAAATGTGGTTTTGATGGAGAGGATGAACAATTGTGGTTTCAGACAATGCTGCACAAATACGCTGTCTGTTCACACTGTACATTTTACAGAGAAGAGGCTGGAAATTCTCTGCAACCAAATAAAACCTGACATGCATCTCTATCTGTTAAGTATGTGATAGCATTCTTTATTTTAAAAAATAAGTTCAAGGTTTGTTTTTGCCTATAAATAACCGTTAAAACAAAGAAACAGACACGTGACATCATCATCTGGGCGTTAAGAATGCAGTCTCTGAAACATGATGAATTCAGGAAGTGTGACGTATAGACAGTAAGAGACAGGCGACAAGAAGAACTATGACTGGCGAAGATAACAAGCGTGATGAGTTAGATGCTCTTGTCACATGCTGAGGAGATGAACAACCCAGTTGCAGACAAACCCGGACCCAAATAGACGACATTGTTGTCTGTTAGTGCATTTAACGGAACAGGCAAGCCAAACGGTCCGGGGGCCAGCGGGAGGGGCAGGTTGAGCTACAACGAGCGGATAATGTCAGGATTTATTTGACTTGCCCACGAGAGGTGTGGACGAACTGACGTCACTTAGCTGAGAGAGTTGGCCATTGTACGCACAGTACAAAAGGACGGGGGAGGGGGGCTGGGGAGTATTGGGAGGCCGCAAAAAATAGTCTCCCTGCACACCGGCAGATTTCGGGGAAAATGCATCCTGTCACGTGCGGGCTGCAGAAAGGTGAGAATAAATTTTGCGTTCCGCTGCCCAGGAAAAGTGTGCCTCGGAATTAACAGCTTAAATGGCTTTATTGTTTTATAACTAAGGGTGTTCCACGGAACGAGAGAGTTGCAAACGTGACAGTAAGTCACTCATGTGTGCGGGCTTTTTTTTAGGGGGGGAGGGGAAATTAGGGAGAAAAAAAAAAGCTACATGCCAAGCAAGTTATTCCCCCCTCTCTCTCTCGCATAGAGACACACCCACCAACGCACGTACGCACGCACACAGCGATAGGCTTCACAGAGTATCGATGTCACATGAGTCACACCGGTAGGCGAAAGATTGCTGTGCGCATGCAAGTGTTTCTGTCGGCGTCTACAAACCAGCGGCTGTCGCGCCGAGAGCTGGTTGACAGAAGGGTCAGACCTGACATGGGCTGAGTGTGACACGCTGGCAGCTGGGGCTTCTTGATCTCATCATCGTGATACTGTCACGCCGACTGTCCTTACCTCACCGGCCCAAAGTTTGCGAGGTTAGCACCCTCACACTGAGCGCGCAACAAGGTCATTTCTTGCCCAGCCTTGTCCCTAATCCCGTGCATTTGTAGTTTAGACGGACAGAGAGAGAGAGAAAAGGACTGACAGACCGAGATTTCGCACCTTGGGGAAGAGGGGAGGGGATCTGGCGGGGGTGGAGGGGGAAGTCTGTAGTTATGATTCTCTGTACCGGTCTTGTGTATTGTGTTAACGTCAAGCCAGCAAATAAGCCTATCTCTTGACAGGGGGTAGGACGGGAGAGAGGGATGAAGGCTTTTAGGAAAAGAACAAAAGTTGTGGGTGGATGGGGATGAACAGAAGCACCACCTGCAAACCTGCTGACAACCACGTGCGTCAAAAAGTACGTGGGACCGATGCTGGATTCGAACCCATGACCATCAGAATCGCTGACGAGTGCCGTGCGTAATAGTCAATGACTTGAGAAGTTCGCCGCGTGCAGCTGTCTCCCAAGAAAAGAAAGTCTGTCTTTAAACGGAAAATAAACGGAAACGGAAGAAGCACGCACGCACGCGCACACAAACACACACACACACACACCCACACAAGAAAATGCGTGAAGACAAGTAACAATCGAGTCGATAGACGATGCGAAGAAACAAACAAGAAATAAGGGGAGTGCCTTTGTTTGTTCTCAAAGATGTTCTGAAGCATAGCCGTCCATGCGCAAACATCGTGCAGTCCTTCACAAACACAAAATCCACGTATTTAGCACAGTTACGATCAACTTCTCAACATTCCTGCCTTTGGTGAATAGAACAACATGCGGTCGTTAAAATACGCGTGTCCACTGTGGTAGAAACCAATTAAATGAGGGTTACCTCCACGAGAGTATCAGCGACCTCTTCAAGACCAAACATCAACAAGCTTGAAAGTCTCGTGACGTCAGTTCCAGGAAAGGCCCCTGATTTCTCGGCTGAGTAGCCTGGTTGTAACCTCGCCTTGGGCTGCGAGATTGTTTCAGAAGCATGCAGCAGACAGACCGATAGAAAGAAAGAAGGCGGAAAAAAGAAAGAGAGAAACGAAACACCGGTTTACCTTTTCAAATACGACGAGCGGTTTTCTTGATGTTATGTTAGGTTTTCGCCTAAAATACGCGTTCGTAGTAAAACCTACTTCGTCATACACACCAGCAGTGCTATGCTCTGTGTAAATGGCTGTGCGTGTCAGGGGACCTTGACTACACTGTGCTAACGAGTACTATTTAGTAACTAAGCAAAGGCAACCATAATTCAGTGCCCGATGACGAGCTTTCACGCACGAAAGAAGCACAGGTAAAACAGAATGTCGGGGCAGTCCATCCAAAGTCTTGATCAATACGAAAAATCGATTTGTGATCGACGAACAATCTATTCAAGAATAAGTAGACATGATAAGAAAAAACAAAGGACTCGACGGACAAACAGACAGACAACTAAGCGACACATGGATATCGATCAAAAAAAATAGGAGTGATAAGACGCAAGGACTTAGCTACAGACATGCAAACCACACAGACACACACGATGAGACAAAAGGACGGAAAGAAAAACAAGCAGTCCACATAGATAGCCACGAGAAGATGAAAAGGACAGAAAGACGATAAAAGGAAAGAAATTCGCGGGGAGATCTTACAGACGCTGTTCACTTGATAATGTACTGAGATTTATATTCTACAAGACATGAAAGGAACCCGCACAAGAGACGACAATTATCCTTTCTAAAGAGCTGTCTAGAACAGCAGCAACTCGGAGAACGACAGCGGATAAAAAAAACCTTTTTAATGCCTTTCCTGAACATTCTAGCGGACAAAGACGTCTTATACAAAGAATTTTTTTTTAAAAAGCTGATGAAACCGGAAGTGGGACCGTCTTTTAACAACTTGAACGTTTCTCAGAGAGTTTAAGGTCGCGCATTCTTTGACCCGCAGGTTGTAAACCGTAATTTAAAAAAAAAGGGATGAGATATAAACGGTGCGTGCGACATTATATTAGGGATATATTTCATAATATGCTGTGCTGAACAATTAACACATGCTTGTCCATCAGACTGTACGTCAGAACGGGTGTTAGACACCACGTGAACCGCAACAATGCCTTGATTCTTTTACCTGTCGCCACTGTTATCTTTTTTGAAGCTATATAATTATATATATATATATACGAAGTTGCCGTGTAGAAATCATACCTTTTGAAAAATTGCAGTCAGTTTGAAATCTGGAGCGTGAAGAACATGATGTCTCGTTTTATTGTTTGTGTTAGAAAGGTGGCTGAGTTTTCTACGGTTTTAGTTTAGAAAGGAATTACCGCCATTACCTAAGTTTTACAGTTTTATGTAAGATCAGGAGAATTTTAGGATCAAGGAACCGCAAAACCTAAAGAATTTCTTCCTTAACTGTAAGAACGTGCGTCCTAGTTCGCCGAACCTGGCGGGGTCATCTCAGCACATTGTTCTAGCGAGAAAAGTTCAACAGCCAGTGGCGATTCTTCATACGGTGGTTATGCATCGTAACACTGCTCTTGTCGGAGTGCTTTTTTTTGGGGGGGGGGGAGTCCTTTCTGTTCCGCAACAAGATTAGTCGCTTTACTGTACTTGTTAACTCCGGCCGTTCGTGTTTTAAGAATTTTTCTTTAATTTTATGCACTGAAACTCAACTCCGCTGAACTGTTCTCGTTGGCCCCACTGTGTATAACGTGCGTGCGTGTTTGCGTGCGTGCGTGCGTGCGTGTTATGTGATTAGAATCGTGCGAGCCTTCCTGCGTGTGTGTGTGTGTGTGTTGAACACCCATTTAAAACTTTTGAATATTATTTGCCTCTATAACGATTTTAAATTCTTCAGTAAATGATAGGGGAACATTCGGTTATAATTTCGATTTTATTTCATTTTTCTTCTTTGAGCTTAGAAAGAACTGGAATGATAATATATAAAATAATGTGTTTCAAAAACAGTCACAAAGTTCACATAAACCCTCATGGCCTGCCGTCACCTTAACCCTATCTGAAGAAATGAGCGAGCAATTCAAAACTAAAATCCATTTAATGTGATAATGACTTTTTCCTTTTCTGTGAAATCACAAATTCAAGAAATCATTCTTTAGCAGGCGCCAGGGTTACTCAGAGAAAACTAATGGATACCTGTACAGCGAAGTAATTTGTGTAGGAAGATGATGTTCGCGTAAGAGAATGGCAAAGAAAATGTGCGTGCGTGCGTGCATGCGTGCGTGCGTGAGCGAGCGTATATGCAATGTTTTTATCTCTATATCTGCATCTCTTTGCGTGCACTTTCCATGACTTGTGCTGGTTGTGAATCTGGCAAAGTGCATGCATGAACCCTTGGATAGTGTCGAGAAAGGATCTTTGTCTCGGGGAAACTGTCTGTAAGACCCATTTACGATATTCACAAACGCCCAAATTAATGCGTACCTAGGGTTTCCCGAGAAATAACCACACGGATTTTTTTAATTTGTAAACATACGACAAACCCTTTATAAAATCTCTCCCTTTACGTGCGAAATTCATTTTAATCTTCCAACGACCAATGACCGATGAGCTACACAGCTCATGAAGTAACGGATGGCGATGAACTCTCGAGACACGAAGACGAAAAGGGAGACGAGCGGTAAGATTACAACGCAGCCCACGACTAAGCGAAGGACAACAGATGAAGAACGCACAACGGGGCGACCCGCAAAGCATCTCGCGCTGTCTCTCACGCGCTGCCGAGACAAACTGCTGCATGTCGGTGACGTCCCAGACCTGCCCCACTGTCAGCAGGCGCGCGCCGTGATGCCCTCAGCATGGAGGTCAAGGGTCTATTTTTAGCCGTGCAGACATTCATCTTGTGGTCATCACGCTGACATACAAGGACGTAGTGTCCCCTACAATCGTGACTAGTGGGAGGGGGCATGGGAAGCGGGAGGGGGGAAGGGAGGTAGACAGAAACCTTCGTTTCTTTCGCTCCGGACGGGGAATACGGTAAGGGTGGTTGCTGAAACCATACCCCAAAGTTGTTTTGGTAACGTCACAGTTAACATTAAGCCCAGAACTTAGCAACACAATAATGGAATTTGTAATCTATAAAATAATGTGTTTCAAAAACAGTCACAAAGTTCACATAAACCCTCATGGCCTGCCGTCACCATAACCCTATCTGAAGAAATGAGCGAGCAATTCAAAACTAAAATCCATTTAATGTGAAAACTAATTAAATAATGACTTTTTCCTTTTCTGTGAAATCACAAATTCAAGAAATCATTCTTTAGCAGGCGCCAGGGTTACTCAGAGAAAACTAATGGATACCTGTACAGCGAAGTAAGTTGTGTAGGAAGATTCTGTTCGCGTAGGAGAAACAGAATGGTAAAGAAGATGTGCGTGCGTGCGTGCGTGCGTGCGTGCGTGCGTGCGTGCGTGCGTGCGTGCGTGAGTGCGTGCGTGCGTGCCTGCGTGTATATGCAATGTTTTTATCTTCATCTGTTTGGCTTAGTGCGGTTTTAAAAAAAAACACGGAAAAAGACAGATTTACAGAAGAAATAGGAGGAACTGGGCAGACGCAGAAAAAAATTCGACAACAAGGACAAGGAGGTAGGAATGGGATCTGGGGAAGGAGGAAGAGATGAAAAGCCCACGGTACAAATAACAAAGACGCGGACAACAGAAAAAGAAGAGAAGAAGGAGACAGAGGGAGAAACAGCGGGGAGGTGGAGAGACCATAGATAAAACACAAAAAGGGAGGAAATAAACCACGAAAGAAATAAACACCAAACAAGGAATCAAAGAACTGGCGATACAAACTCTAAAAGAAAGGCAAGAGAGAGAGAGAGAGAAAAGGAAATAATACACGGAGCGTTGTCCAATCGAAAAATTTGTACGAAATCGATTCTGTTGTCTTTGGTTTTATTTTAGCAAATGAAATTATCTACCTGTCCACTGTTGGTTTTTTTTTTGGAATTAATTTTTTGTTTGTTTGTTTGTTCATTTTTTCCGCTTTCTTTTGCTCTTTTACCGCAAGGAAAATAAATTTGTAGAATAGACATGGCGAGCGATCACGCATTTAAGAAAATAGTTTGCTAAAAGTTACTTTATTTATTTATTAACAAGCGTTTCGCTATAAAGAGAACAACATGGAAACAGTGCAAAAGATCAGTCGCTCTAGCCAATAAGACGCGTACATTGTTTCTGTATTAATTTCACCTCGCGATGAGAAATTATGGCAGTTCAAATTTAGCTGACAGTTCAAACCCCATCCCGTAGCAGTCTTCCGGACTGCTTTAATTTACAACTTAAACAGTAAATTAGACGAATACGGTGGGGTACAGATCTGCAGTGCGATGGACGTGTTTTTTTTCCACGAAGCAAAATAAAATTTAATTAGATGTCTTGTCTTACTGAGGCTGAAGTATCTTTACCAGCAGCAGGAAAGGAGGGACTGAGGACTGCAGGTGTTGAGGTGGGGGTGGGGATTCGCTTACTCAAAGACCCCCCTCCCCCACTGTGGAGGAAATCTTTTGTCGGGACGTTGGGTAGAGGGCGTGAGGGCAGAGCGCTGGCCAGTGACCACACGAACCTGGGGTAGACCGGCAGCGCTGAAGGCAAGACTAGAAGACATTGAAACTTACCCGCAACTAAACAAAAAATGAAAACAACCAATGAACTGAAAACTAACGAAAAACAATCTGTGTGTGTGTGTGTGCGTGAGGGGTGTTTGAGATGCATTAGTGAACAACTCAGACACTCTATAGTATGAAGACCACTGTCAGCATGTACGTGCGATAGTATGAGTGCGTGTGAGGTCTTCCGTTTGTGCAGGGAGGCGTTCGCCCATATGCTTGTTTGCTCACTAGAAAAGCAGCGCACAGCCTCCCATACGCTGCTATAAATAGACTAGCAGGCAGTACTATGAATCGCGGCGTTGTGCACGTGCAAATAAATGAGTAAACAAACGCCTGGACCACCACGTCTTGCGAAAAAGACTACATGCGCAAGAAACAAACAAACTAAACGTCACAACTGGTCATGTGACAGCCCGATTAAACTTACCACGTAAAAGGACATACGAGTGTGCACGCACATATTCGCAAGTAAACCTTCGCTAGCACGCATATGCGTTCATATTATACTATGCACACAAGCGCACGCGCGCGAGAGAGAGAGAAAGAGAGAGAGAGCAACATGCATACATATGTACATACATAGAGTAGGGAGAATCAGAAAAGAGACATTTCGTTAAAACAACGGTTAATAGGAGCTTAATCAGTCACATATTTAAAAAAAACTTCTAATAAAATCCCTTTCTCGTATTAGTTCAAATAAAATAGCAAAAAAACTTTCTTTAGTCTTTCGTAAAAAAGCACGTTCCAGAAAAGATTAGTTCACAGACTCTCAAGTACTATTAATCAAGACTCAGTAAATGCAACGTACATAAGGAGTGGGCTCCAAACATCGGTAGATAAAACAAAACTATCACGCATAATCTAATTCTCTCTCAACCTGCCGAAGTTCGAAAATAAAACAAGTGACTGCTGCATGGAGCAAAAACAGAAAATGCAGATAACAACGAAAACCAGGCCAATCATAAAGAGACGAAGACAAGTCGACGTTTCGGGCACTGCCCTTTCATCAGGACACAGAAGACACACAGGTGAACAAGTAGAAATTTGCGCTTATCTGTACATAGAGAGCCATTTCGGACAACTCGTAGAAAAAGGTCTAACGAATTTCCCCAGATCCAGTCTGTATAACTCGCTAAGTGTAATCAGGAACGTTTGTTTTACACTTTCTAAAGCATTTCAACACAGCGTCATCAACAGCAAAGTGACAAGGTGGGGGAAAGATCAAAAACATTCAGCAAATAAATTATTGAATGAAGCCCGCCAAAGGATCTCAGGGGTTTGACTCACCGTACAGTAGTGCCACCAAGACAACCTGGACTTCCAGCTTCATCCTGCTTGTCAACAGTGGTTGCTAAGTAACGAGAAACCGGCGCGGTGCGCAGCAGGTGTTAGTTAACAACGCCTCCTGCTCGCACAGGTGAGTGGTTTTATATCGGCGGTCACGTGACTTGCATGTCATGCGCGGTGTTTACCTGAGATTTCTCTTGTCCGAATTACAAGGAAAGGAAGCGAACGCTGCCACCGGCCCCTCTCTGCCCCCCTCCATCCATCTTCATTAATTAGTAACGTTTTTGAGTTGTGTCCCTTCCTCGTCTTCACGCCTTTTGACCAGAGCTCTCTGTGTTTGCTTTCGTGTTCCCCCTGTGTCTCTCCTCCCCTCTCAGTTCCCACTGTTCCTTCTTGCTCTCTGTCTGACTGTCTTTCTTTCTTTCTTTCTTTTCGTATTTATCACTGTGTATTTTGGTGTCTCTTTGCGTTATTTAGCTCTGCTGTCCCACCTCTCTCTTTCTCTCCCACTCTATCTATTTGCACCCGGTTCGCATCTACTGAATAGGCGATGCCGCATTCATTTCGGCCTCCTCAGTAGGGTGTAAGGCATGCGGCCGTGCAGGCTGCTGGCTGTATCACTTACTGAATAGCCACCCGGTTCGCATCTACTGAATAGGCGATACCGCATTCATTTCGGCCTATCTATCTATCTATCTATCTATCTATCTATCTATCTATCTATCTATCTATCTATCTATCTATCTATCTATCTATCTATCTATCTATCTATTACTTCATCTCGCTTTGTCTCTCCCCTCTTCTCTCCCCCGTCTCTCACACTCCATCTTTCCGAATTTTTCTGTCCCCCTCCCCCTCTCTCTCTTTCTCTCGGTGTATTTCCTTCTCTCTATCTCTCTCCTCTCTTCCCCCATCCCTCTATCTCTCTCGTCTCTTCCCCATCCCTCTCTCTATCTCTTTCGCCTCTCTCTTCTCCTTCCACCTTCTCTTTCTTTCTTCTTCCCCATCCCTCTCTCTCTCCGCCTGTTTATCTTTTGTCTGTATGTTGTTGTGCCTGGAAGAGTGTTTGTTTTTCTGCTCGTCGGTCGACCCGCGCGTATAACCAGTTCCCAAACACACGTACAAGAGCGCGTGTGTGCAGAAAGCACGGACATTAACACAAGGACCTTCACATATTTTTCATCCCCTCTTCCGCTTTTGCAGTTGGAGCTGTCCGTCAAAAACGAAATGATAAAAATTGTGCAAGGACGAACACTGTTCCTCTTTTCCCCCCACTTCCGGCTCCCACCCACCCTCCCGCCGCGTTCTCTAAGCATCTTCGCCTCTGTTCGCGTCAGAAGGTAGATGGGACATCCATTGTCTTCCGGTGACGAACCATCATTGGTCATTCACATGTAACTGGCTGTGTGACACGGACTGGCTTACTTTTCCATTTCTGTGAACAGGAGCTTCAAGGAACGCAGTCACGCTACCTGATTCTTTTTTTTTTCTGCTTCAGTTGTCCCGCCTGACTTCGTTTCGCAAGCAAATCCATCCAATTAGGCTGGGATTAACAGCGCGCGCTTTTGTTCGTTTCCCGCTTCCTCGTGTTCCCCCTTCCCTCTAACAGTTCCTGCCTCGATTTAATTCATTTAATTTGTCAAAACGTGTCTTGCAACTTAATTTTGTTAAGCCTAGCGTGTTTCAGTTGCATGTTCATATGTAGCACGATTTTCCCCTCTGAAGTCTTTAAACGTGCGTCACTATCGCACACCTGACTCAAGATAGGAAACGCTGCTTCAATGATGTCGTCAAGTGCGAGACGTCACTGCAAGCAGATAAAACAAAGAAACTGTAAGCCGTTTAACGTCACGACAATAATGTAACCGATCGACGATTCGGGGGGGGGAGGGGGTTTGTTTTACAGAAGTCTTGATTACCTCAGAGTGTTGCCAGGCTTATAGATTGTACTATTTTAAACAACGAATTTTCTTTTCACGACTTAACTGTATCCTGGGATATTGCAGATTCTAACATTGTACCTTTGTTCCGCATATCGCAGGAGGTACTAACTGCATGAAAACTACGTTCACCTACTACAGATTTTTATGGATGCTTGTTGTTTAGGGTTCTGAAGTTTAGAACAAAACTGCATCAGAAACACAGGAGAGTGATTGTTCCATAACATCTACCTGCCTCCGAGAACGCACTCTAACCACAGAAGGAGGTATGAACTTTGTAAAGCCGGAGTAATTAGAGGATCGAGTCTGCTGGGACGTCACGGGTGTGAGGCAGTAATATATGTTCGTGTAGGAAAAGATTGGTGGGCTTTTTGCTTTGAATTTTCCTAGGTGATTTGCAAGAGAACAACAATTAAAGATGGCTTCGGTGAGAACAACCATCAAAAGACTAAGGCGGGGTGCTGTGACCCTGACTGTCAGGCGAGTTGTCTACTTCAGACTGATGTTAGTCGTGATGACGGGTAAGTAACTCACGCTTTATCGCCCTTACTCTCTCCTCTCCCTCCATTCTTCTCAGCACATCCCACTCCACAGAGAGCAAGAGAGAGATGTAAATCATCTACAGTTTTGTGGAGCAGATAGCTACTTCAAAACCAGCCTCACACGGTTTGACGAAAGCTGACCTCACACAGTTTGACGAAAGGGGACTTCACATGATCTGACGAAAGCTGACCTCAGAGGGTTTGACTAAAGATGAGCTCACACGGTTCGACTAAAGCTGAGCTCACACAGTTCGACTAAAGCAAACATCACACGATGTGACTAAAGATGACCTCACACGGATTTACTAAAGTTGACTTCACCCGGTGTGACTAAAGCTGACCTCACACGATTTGACTAAAGCTGAGCTCACACGGTTTGACTAAAGCTGACCTCATATGACTTGACTAAAGATGATCAAATGCGATTCGCTTGAAGCTGGGCTCACGCGGTTCTCCTAAAGCTTGTCTCACACGCTTCCATCAAGACGAATGAAATACTGACCTCGGGTCTGCACAACAGGGGTGTAGTTGTGTCGTTGCTTATACGTCCTCTGTGCCTGACCTGCGTTTGTACTTGTTTTATCATCCATTTAGGGACGGACACTATACCTTCCTGCTTTTGCCTATTTGTTCTGCTACTGTGCTTGTCCAACACCACAGTTGTACAACAGGACTTGTTCTACTGCTGTAGTTTTTTTATAACTCACCACTAAAGATGTGGGACATTATACCTTGCTGTACGTGTTTCATTACTCACCGCCAAAGATGTGCGACATTATACGCTTCTGTTCTTGTTTCATTACTCACCACCAAACATGTGCGACATTATACACACCCAGTTATGTGGTAAACGGAGTTCTCACAGTAGAAAAATCCCCGGTTGGCAGGGCTTCATTGTGGAATCGTGTTCGTTCCCAGCAATGGCTGATATGGCATGATTTGGACATACACGCTCCTCTTTTTTGTTGTTGTTGTTGTTTATACTATAAAACTTGGAATCGGTTTTGTTGCGCGGAAAAATGTGCTGCTGTTTCATCATAGAACTATTTTTACCTGTGCTGCAGGCGTCTTGGCCCTGACAACCACGCTGTTTCTGGCACGAGGCCTGAAGCGGTTCCCGGACACCATGTGCCTGCTGTACGCCAACTTGACGGTGCGACTGGAGCAGGTGAACAACGTTACCTGGGTCCGGCCCGTCTTCGAGCACAACGCCTGGGGCCCCGTGTCTTTGTGTCAGTTTGTCACCTTCCTGCACGTCTCCATTTTCATCAACGCTCACGTCTGGCTCTGGATTATCTTGGAGGTGGACCCCGTTCTGCAGTAAGGCCTTTTTTTGCTGGATACACTTCTGTCCTGTGTTGCCGAACTTGGCCATTGTGCGTACAAGGCCATGTTCGGGGAACACAAGTTCTTTGGGTTAAGAATTGGCCTTTACATGGTTTACGCGAAAAAATGTTCCCTTGGCGTAGATGATGAATCCACCCAAGCACCAACCCACCACCGGCGTGAGTAAACGTGGACATACCCACGCACAGACATGCACGAGTGCAAACCAATGTAGAAATGCACATCCATCATACATATACACTTTGATGTACACAGTTTAACTTCTACAACGCATCTTGAACATTCTCCCACTCAGCAAATGGAATTTTTTTTACCTTTTTCAGACACTGGGCAACATTCTCCCTCTTGAAACAAAACTTAAAACTTTTCTATGTAAAGAATATCTCTGCTAAATTTCCTCCCTTCTATTCACAGATTATGTCTTCGTTTTTTTCTCTGACATGTTTGTGTAACGCTGTGTAAGCATGTTGTCAGTGTGTATTGTTCCAGGAAGCGTTGCAAACGACTTTGGGCTCTGGAAGGCACTATATAAATCCTAATTATTGGTATATTATTAATACTTACACACTAACACAATAATCCCATCATTCATCCGTTCTCCCTTCTGCGCTGTCTTCCTCGCCCTTTCTCAATCCTTCATTCATCCCCCATCTCTTTCACTCTCTCACTCAGTCACTCAGCCACTCACCCACTGACCCACACACTCTTTCCCACCCCCACTCACTCCACCAAAGAATAGCCAGCCACGCAGGTTCTGACGTCAACACCTACCTTTAGTCGCGATTCTCTCATCTCTTGCGTCTGTCGCTCACATTGCAGGGAGACATGCCGGGCAGGTCCAGTGACGTCGGAAAGTTCCGTCAGGCTATGTGCAGTCCACGGTTCAAGGTTAAGGGCGCGGCAGAAGTATTCAGTCAGTTCGGGTACATCGGCACCTCACACCTGCCCAGTCGCCAGCAGGTACGCAGGCCAGAGCCCGTGAAAAAGCACGCTGCACCAGGCACTGCAGGCAGATGTAACTTTTTTTATTATAGTGCACACACCCTGACTGTTCACTTAGCTAACAGGGGGTCCTTGCGTCCAATCTCCACTCCCACATTTGTCACCTTTTTGTCACAACATTCTTAGTATTTAGTGTTTAGTTTAAGTGCTAGTGCTTAGTTAATGTTAATGTGTTCGTGTTAGTGTAATAGCGTCTTGTGCCTTCTTTCTGGTATTCACAGACTGTGGGGTGAATTGTGTACGCATCACTGATTGTACAAGTGTGGGATACAAGTTTTCAGAGTTATCTCTCCTGACAGAAAGGGCGCGATATTTCTGCTTCCGTTCTTCCTCACGCATCTCGTGCTGCTTGGGGCCACTTCGCTCAGCATCATCTTCACGACCAGCGGCCTTGCAGCCTTCTGCACCAACCTGATTAACAACTCAAAGCTAAAGTAAGTGGGCCTTGGCATTAGTAGTAAAAAGTACTGTCTGTCTGTCTGTCTGTCTGTCTGTCTGTCTGTCTGTCTGTCTGTCTGTCTGTCTGTCTGTCTGTCTGTCTGTCTGTCTGTCTGTCTGTCTGTCTGTCTGTCTGTCTGTGTAACCGTCTTGCTATTTATCCATCCGTGTACCCGTCTAATATATAAAGCCGAATGTTTGTTTGTTATATTATATTATACAAAAATGCACGCCTGAACCGATCCACACCAAATTCAGCACGTGGGTTCCTTTTCACCTGCAGATGGTCACAGGCCATATTTCTACCCTGTACCTGGGCCTCAACCAAAATGAAATTATAAATATGACAGCGCCTTTAACAAGTCATGCACACAGGGATCAGCGTGCAAGGGGGATCACCATACAGTCTTTTTTCCTTTCGTACGAAGAGTACTTTCCCTTCCCTCGCTTGACACCAGGGAGACGGCAGCCAAGGATGGGGGGGGGGGGAGAGGGTAGGGAAGCGGTAGGGGTTAGGGATAGGTGGTAGTAAAGGAGTAGGGTGGAGGGTAGTAAAGGGGTAGGGTGGGGTTACAGAAGGAGGAGGGGTGGGGTGGTGTAATAAAAGAAACGGGCAGCGCCGGGTCCCCTGGCTAGTCTATATATAGACATCTCAGTCTTGTCGTCACAGCGTGACGTGCGAGTGTGTGGATGCCATGAAGTGGAGCTTGGCAAGATCACCTGACAAGATTCCTTTGTTGTATGCCGCCCTCCAACAGGGGACAGTTAGTGAGACCTTTCTCTTGCTTCCTTTTTTTTCCTTTTTTTCCCTGTCTTCATGATTTTTTCACTCTTTCCTTTCTTCTTTTTATGTGTGTGTGTGTCCCCGCAGAAATGGATGGCGAGCGTGCTCGTGTGCATAAGTGCTGTGTGGGTGGTGTATCTCTGTGCATGCATGTGAGTGTGGGAAGGGGGGGGTCTCTTTCAGCTCTCATCTCTCTTTCTGTTCTCTCTATCTCCCGTTGCCTCCATTCCCTCATAATTCTGCTACTTTCGTCCCCTCCCCGCATTTGTTCTCGTTCATGCAAACATCAAACTGCAAACATCTTACCTATTGATATATGTATGCATGCATCGATGCATGCATGACGTACATACCGTTTACGTTCCGATGGATGGATGGATGGATGGATGGATGGATGGATGGATGGATGGATGGATGGATGGATGGATGGATGGGCATTCGTAAGCTGCTCCTCCCTCCCCTGTATTTACTCCGTGAGACACAGCAGGTCATGCTGTCCCTTCCAGGCAGTCTCCTGGCTAACGTTAATGTGCCTGCTGGCCCAGCTCTTGGCGACTCTGGCACAAGCAGACATCGCCATGAACGAGTTGTGTCCCCCTGCTTCCGTCTCGCCTGCGTCAGCAGCGCGCAGGCTGTCGTCACGACTTCCCTCCCCTGAGATGAGCGACATACTTCTTGCGCGTGCTGACATCCTGCTGGAACGAACCCCGAGTGGAGCGTCCGGGGTAGCGAGCAAGGGAGACAAGACGAGGGAGACATCAGGACCGTGAACTCTTGGGACCTGCCCACTGCAGCGTCCGACACGTATGGGGTCATGCGACTCAATAAATGAAATCCAGTCGATGAAAATTTCCGCACATCTCACACAGTGGTGATTGCAATGTGGAAGAAAGCAGAGAAGAGAGAAAATGGGGGGGGGGGGAGATCGAAGAACAAGTGTGTGAACGAAAATACAAAGAGGATGAGTAGAGCTGAAGTTAGATACGGAAAGGTGAGAGAGCCACTTGGGACAGAGACTTGATTACGATAATGGCTAAAAAGAATCATAAGCACCTTTTTATATCTAAGACGAGTTCATTGTTGATGTCACTACGAAAAAAGGTGTGCAACTGCAGTGACTTTATATAAATAACATGAAAGAGTTTGCTCCCTTGTCCTGTTCTTTTTTAATCTGCTTTTTTCAGTTGGTCGATGAGAAATATCTCCAATATAATTTTTAGTTGAAACAAAATTTTTATCAGAAAATAACAGTTATAAATCAATAGTTTTTTTAAACAAACACACGCAAATACATACAAAGACATACACGCTCTTACACACGAGCGTAATTCTTTCTAGTGGCAATTGTCTAGTAGATTCAATTTACCTGTCTAGTTATGCGTATAACCACAGGAAGGACGGGTTCCAGCTGTTTATGTTTGCACTTACCTTCAGACTTGTCATGTTCTTGATTAAACTCTAATGATTTAGTATGATTATAATAGACTTTTCACATCAGTAAAACAACGAAGTCCTATTTTACAACATCCCAGAATGGGCCTCAATATATATTAACATAGGACCGATACGGAGAAAGGATGGAAAGATGAACGGATTGGAGGAAGGACTAAAATCAGACAGAAGATGCATAAAGATATACAAATAGCAAGTTTACAACTAAAAACAATGCATATTTTTCGTGATATTGTTACAATAAGATAGGTGATAAATGTTTGGTTGGGGGCTATTGAGCTATGGATTAATTCCTTGACCCTGCTAACATGTTTTGCGCGAAGACCATTTGTCAGCAGCCTATAAATTTTTGCAGGGTCATTCTATAGGGACTTTAAAGTGGAAATTACGCAAATTAATTTTTAATTATGCAAAATTAAGTTCGTCTGGGAATATTAAGTTTCTTGATATGTTCCACTAATTACAGTGGCCGTGGTCAGTCATAACTTGTGGCAGCTTGATATCCTGTAGTGAGCACCATGTACTCATAGGTTATCAATGTATGGGTACTCGGAAAAACAAACATGCGGACAGATTGATGGACGGAATGAAGGATGGATTGATGGACGGAATGATGGATGGATGGACGGACGAACGGACGGAAGGAGAGACCTCATAGAAACTGCTGTGCATCGGTGCAGATAAACTGAGATTTTTCTCTTTTTTTCTAAAAAAGTCCAGAGAATTTTTAATGTCAGTTGTACACTTATGATTTACAGTCATATAGACTGATAGGGAGGTATCATGATTCTCTAAACGACCTTTTTGTGACCCCCTTTTCTTCAAAAGTGTGTCTTCCACAAACAAAGAGAAAGCCAGTGAAATCTAAAATCAAGTCAGGCATCGGTCGGTCCTACCTTGTCATTTCTGCTGTGTCATCCTGTTAAATCGTAACGTCAACATGACTTGCGTAAAACCAGTCTGGAAAGCGCGTGACTTATCACTGTCAGGGTTATTTTCACAGAGTTTCCTATCTTCATGCGTCAATCTGCGCGGGTTCATCGGAACGACCACAAAAACACCGAGTGTTCGCGCCTTTCCAACCTAGAATTTGGGCTGGTCGGGGGGAGAGGACAGCGAACAGTCTGGATTTTCACCCTTACAGATTCTCAGTTGTTTATGGTGGCCGTATCTGTGACGGAAAGAACCTTCGACAAAAAGTACAACAACAAAACATAACTCGCAACTCACGGCAACACTACCTCTGTGCTACTTTTGCTCGATCGGTCTTGTTGTCAGTCTTGCCACCAACAACCCTAAGAAACAAGAAATAAGTGCTTGTGTCTGTGTTTTTATGTGTGTGTGAACATGTATGAGTACGAGTACATATATTCGCACTCGCGTAAATATGAATTGCATGCATGCGTGTAAATATGTGTGTGTCTGCTTACTTGCATGCAAGCTCGAGAAAAGGGGATTCTAAAAAAAAAAACGGTTGTATTCATAATTACAGGGGGAACAGACAGACCGACCGACAGTCAGACCGAATGGCAAAAGGCAGATTGACGTACGGACTGATAAATTCGAAAGTCAGATAAAAGTGCACTTTATTCCATACCTCTACACATTTTATTCGCATGCGAGATTGTTAAATCTGCCGTCATCAGTCTGTGGTTTTGTTTCTTGTGATTTATTGCCGCCATCTAATGGAATATCGCTTTTTCTTACATATCATTTACTGAGCTGCGCTGCATGTTTTTCTCTGTTGTCTTGTCATCTAAAGCACGTCCACACTATGCAACTTTGACGTAACATACGTATTTATTCAGAGGGCTACTTAGTGCCGTATAGAACGCCTGAAAACGACAGTATTCACATCGTGAAAGGGACGTAACTGGCATTTTCTGTCGAAACTTTCAGCGCGCTTATATCTGCTCGCTCCCCTTTACGTTGCCATTGGGCTCAGGCTTTACTAAAGCGACTGTCATTTCCGTTCCGGCAATAGCCCCTTTTCCCTGCTGTTTCTCAAACTTCTTCGTGATGAAAGCTGAGACGAGCGCGATGACCACCAGAACGAGGCCAAGGAACCGGAAGCCGACCTGGAAGCCCAGCATCCTCAGGCGAAACAAGTCGTTGTCATAGAGACGGCACGCGCCTTTGCCCATGCAGGAGTTCTCCCACTGGATGCAAATTCCGTCGACGATCTTCCCGAAGAGAATAGGGCCGAGCATCCATGCTAGAAGAACAAACGAAGAAGGGTTGGCGACAATTTGCGGTTAGTGCAGTCAGCGCACGAAGGAATTTTGTTCTTCCTGATGCCACCCTGCTAGTGCATCTTGCAGAACTTGCCCGGCTTGATATCGTGTATATTGGTAGTGTGTACAGGCATGTTTTTCATTATAGAAGCACTGATCGCTGGTCGTTGAAGGCATGTTGTTAGAGCAGACGGCGTGTAGATATTTCATGCGTCATTGTATCATTGCGTAGTCGCGTATTAAATTCGATGCCTATGCAGGTTTTTGCCTGTTTGTTTCTGTTTGCGCTAGACACAACCGTATGCTGACGTATGCAATCAAGGGAGCATACCGTACCCATACACGTAGCAAAGAGAGTCGAAAGTAAGGCTCCCTTGATTGCATACGTCAGCATACGGTTGTGTCTAGCGCTGCCAGTACTTTGATGGGGTTGTCGTTTGACGATTTTATAGCGCTCTGTCCTCATTTGTTCTTGTTTGTTTCTGTTTGTTTAGCCAAGAAAGTATTTAGTGTTATTTCGCGATAAAATACTAGCAGTGTATGAAGTCACTTCGTTAGGGTATGATGCCACGCTGTGATCTCAGTGATGGTTTTGTACTTATTCATCACGTCATGTTCTACCCGATACATGACGTGTCATTTGTTCATAACGTTACTTCTCGATATTACTGCATGATACCTTGTTGTTACTCGTTTGACTCTTGTTACCAAGTGTGTTGCTGCATTACCTTGGGATGTTTGACGACCTAATGCTAGCTCATGGTGGCACATTATAGCCATTTTTCACAATAATAAGCTGTAATTTCTTGTAACAATGTAGAACTGCCACGAAAAGAATTGCATCCCGTGAACTAAATGAAAAACTCACCGGTTATTGAAGTTGAAAACGAGGCTAGGCCTAAGGCAAGCGGCTTATCCCGCTCCTCCACCGACCTGCAGTAAGAATTAGACTAAATCTTAGACCTGCAGTAAGAATTAGACTAAATCTTAGGCCTGCAGCAGGAATTAGACTAAAGCTAAACATTAGGAATATTTGCAGCAGCATTAGTCTAAAATAGCATTGTTGGGTCGAGAGTTTTGCAGCAGGAATAAGCCCAAGTTTTAGGCCTATAGACCTGCCGCAGGCATTAGACTAAATGCTGGGCATGCAAACATTCAGCCATAATTTAGACTTAAATATTAATGTTAGTTCGACAGACCAGAAGCAGGAATTAGACTAAATGTTAGGCATGTTGACCTACACCAAGAATATAATTAACAACAGGCCTAGAAACTGGCAAAAATAGTTTCAGTAACTTTTGCACGATGAATGTTTCAGTACTTTTAGGCCAGTAAGTTTGCAGCAACTGTTAGTGCCAAATTCAACAAGGAAAGATGCGGAGCTTTGTAAGAGTTTTTGGTGCTCAAAAGACATTTTAAAATATCTGCATCAAGAATACAACAACAAAAAAATCGCTATGGCTTGGATAATTCATAGTTTATCCACTTCAAGAAATCCGGCACCATAAATATAATTAAGCGCAGCAACGTGAAGTTGCGGCAGTAAATTTCACAAATTTTTCTCCAGGAAGTTTGATGCTGAGGCAGAAACATTTTTAGGACTGCGCGCAGCCAGCAGACAGACCGACTGTTTTCAGTTTCGCTGTTATTGCTTTTGGTCTTTGCGACGGGGTTGAACGTGTTTTAAGAAGAGAACAATTTGGCGGCTTGCCAAGCCCACCTGATGTAGATGATTATCTTGGGAATAATGGACAATGTTCCAGTGAGGGAGCCAAGGGCGCTGGCCACCATAAACGGGTAAAACATGCCGCAGCTATAGTCACACATCCCGGCCGTCCCTGTGCCACCGGATATGCACGTGCAGTTCTGATAAACCTGGGGAGAGGAAACGAGGAACCTCGGTCAAGCAGTTTGGACGGACGGACTGACGGATGGATGGATGGATGGACGAACGGAGGGACGGATGGATGGGTGGATGGGTGGGTGGGTGGGTGGGTGGGTGGGTGGGTTGGTGGGTGGGTGGTTGGGTGGATAGATGGATGGATGATCTTAACCATCGCACATAGGGCCTATAAGCCTACGTAATTCTCCACATTCATACATTTGCCATATCAACACAGACTAATACACACACGCACGCATGCACGCACGCACATACATTCACACATATAAACGAACAAACACGCGGGCACACACACACACACCACAAAATGCACACGTGGCCACCTTATCGGCGTATAGGAGGCACCCCGCGTGACAAGGCGAGAAGTAGGTTCTGCCATCGTCCCCGCACATAGGGAAATAATCGTTGTTGTCGCACGCGCAGTTCTTGTTGCAGCCGAGTGTGGCGTCGTCTACCGCGGCCCGCGGGCTGTGAACCACACAAGAGATCATTTGTAAATATTTTCCGCACTTGCAATAACACGGTTCTTGTATCGGCTGTTATCGAGTTGCATTGGTAATGCATCATCGTGCTGTCAGAAATAAACATGGAGCGTAAAGAATATCAAATCACCACCACATCCCCCCCCCCCC
>SMGT01008028.1:8886-56584 GCA_004794575.1 Lanistes nyassanus | reverse complement strand
AAGTTGAAAACGAGGCTAGGCCTAAGGCAAGCGGCTTATCCCGCTCCTCCACCGACCTGCAGTAAGAATTAGACTAAATCTTAGACCTGCAGTAAGAATTAGACTAAATCTTAGACCTGCAGTAAGAATTAGACTAAATCTTAGGCCTGCAGCAGGAATTAAACTAAAGCTAGGAATATTTGCAGCAGCATTAGTCTAAAATAGCATTGTTGGGTCGAGAGTTCTGCAGCAGGAATAAGCCCAAGTTTTAGGCCTATAGACCTGCCGCAGGCATTAGACTAAATGTTGGGCATGCAAACATTCAGCCATAATTAGACTTAAATATTAATGTTGGTTCGACAGACCTGAAGCAGGAATTAGACTAAATGTTAGGCATGTTGACCTACAGCAAGAATATAATTAACAACAGGCCTAGAAACTGGCAAAAATAGTTTCAGTAACTTTTGCACGATGAATGTTTCAGTACTTTTAGGCCAGTAAGTTTGCAGCAATTGTTAGTGCCAAATTCAACAAGGAAAGATGCGGAGCTGTGTAAGAGTTTTTGCTGCTCAAAAGACATTTTAAAATATCTGCATCAAGAATACAACAACAGAAAAATCGCTATGGCTAGGATAATTCATAGTTTATGCACTTCAAGAAATCTGGCACCATAAATATAATTAAGCGCAGCAACGTGAAGCTGCGGCAGTAAATTTCACAAATTTTTCTCCAGGAAGTTTGATGCTGAGGCAGAAACATTTTTAGGATTGCGCGCAGCCAGCAGACAGACCGACCGTTTTCAGTTTCGCTGTTATTGCTTTTGGTCTTTGCGACGGGGTTGAACGTGTTTTAAGAAGAGAACAGTTTGGCGGCTTGCCAAGCCCACCTGATGTAGATGATGATCTTGGGAATAATGGACAATGTTCCAGTGAGGGAGCCAAGGGCGCTGGCCACCATAAACGGGTAGAACATGCCGCAGCTATAGTCACACATCCCGGCCGTCCCTGTGCCACCCGATATGCACGTGCAGTTCTGATAAATCTGAGGAGAGGAAACGAGGAACCTCGGTCAAGCAGTTTGGACGGACGGACTGACGGATGGATGGATGGACGGACGGACGGATGGATGGGTGGTTGGGTGGGTGGGTGGGTGGATAGATGGATGGATGGATTATCTTAACCATCGCACATAGGGCCTATAAGCCTACGTAATTCCCCACATTCATACATTTGCCATATCAACACAGACTAATACACGCACGCACGCACGCACGCACGCACGCACATACATCCACACATATAAACGAACAAACACGCGGGCACACACACACACACCACAAAATGCACACGTGGCCACCTTATCGGCGTATAGGAGGCACCCCGCGTGACAAGGCGAGAAGTAGGTTCTGCCATCGTCCCCGCACATAGGGAAATAATCGTTGTTGTCGCACGCGCAGTTCTTGTTGCAGCCGAGTGTGGCGTCGTCTACCGCGGCCCGCGGGCTGTGAACCACACAAGAGATCATTTGTAAATATTTTCCGCACTTGCAATAACACGGTTCTTGTATCGGCTGTTATCGAGTTGCATTGTTAATGCATCATCGTGCTGTCAGAAATAAACATGGAGCGTAAAGAATATCAAATCACCACCACATCCCCCCCCCCCAACATCACCACCAGCAACAGGTGACTGCTAAAGGTACAAGAACAGTAGAACTGCCCCCACCCTCTATCACAAATGTTTCTAAAACTGCTGGAACGACTCAAAACTTTCTTAATAGCACTTTATTCTCCTCTGTTTGCCCATTATGAGACTTTTCATTCATTCATTCATTCATTCATTCATTCATTCATTCATTCATTCATTCATTCATTCATTCATTCATTCATTCATTCATTCATTCTTTTCTTTTCTTTTCTTTGTTTCTTATTCTGCCTTCTAAAGTGTCTAAATTTACGATCGAAAATTGCCGATGAAAACAAAAAGAAAAAAGCTTTCTCGAGCGACACACACACCACCACCACCACCACCACCACCACCACCACCACCACCACCACCACCACAACAACAACAACAACAACAATCGCCTCCGTTGTCTGTCCAGCAACTGACCCCGGGCTGTTGTATAAGTACGGCTGGTCACATTTGAACGCAATCTGCAGGCCGGAGAAGAGGACGGACAGAAACTGCATGGCTGTGATGAACTTCAAGCTGACCATAGGACCCATCTTGAACCGTTTGGTCAGGTAGCCGCCGATAAACGTCCCGAGACAAGACGTCCCTAGCATCATCCCGGCTGGGGAGGAAACACACGGAGATTACACGGAAGAAAAAAAGGAATGATGAACACTTTGTCCTCTGCTCCTTTTTAGACTTTGTGGTGAGGAATGCGGCAGAGTAATGGACAATAAATAAAAAGTATATATATATAAAGTGCAAGGAAATCTTAATTGTAGTGGAAAACCTATGTTCACTGAAATAAAACAGGAAAGGAAAAGCAGAGGAGGACGAGAGGAGCAGATAAGGAGAGGGAAAGGAGCCGATGAGAAGAGGAGAAGATTAGGAGGAGGGTGAGAAAATTTCTACATGCGAGATTCGCAAGTAAAGCTAGACTGTGACGCCTAAACACCTATTCCTGACTACGAGGCCTTTGGCGTCATGCACCTAGCTTCACCAGCGGTTCTTGCCTCTTGGCAAGAGGTGCCTGATAATTGTGCTGCCTCTTTTGTCTCACCCAGAGCCATGTTTGTCTTCCAGGCCGGGAAGGAGAACTGGTTTTCGATGTACTTGGGTGTGAAGGAATGCGACCCGGCCACCGAGAACAGCAGGGCGCAGGAGGACACCAGGACCAGGATGTACACAGGGTTCAACACCAGACGTCTGAGGGCGGCCAGGAACCCTGTAACACGAACAACCGTGCTTACTTACTTACTTACTTCGCGTCTACCTAACTGCCTGTCTCCTTTTAATTTTGGTTGCATGCCTGGCCTCCTGTCTGTCTGTCTCTGTCAGCGTGTATGTATGTATCCCTTTACCCCCCCCTCCCCTATTTCGAAGCAGCTGCAACCATTAACAGTGGCATTTGTAAGAGATTCACAAAACAGCGAATACTTGCGCCATCTAAACGCAGTTTCTCAAGATCTTAGCTTCCTTTGGAAGAGATCGCTAGTCTTAGAAAAACAAGGCAGAACATCAGCAGACCTTTGGAATACGCAACAACGTCGAAGGCTTTCTTCGGACTTGTGGGGACGCTGCTAAAATCTTTCTCGGGTGGATGACCCTTTCTCAAGGACCGAGGGAAGAAAAAGAGTGGAATGCCAAACACGCAGGCTGCACACCCGAACGTGATGTACCCGAGCCACCAGGCGCCTATCCATTTCGGGTGCCTGGGATGCAGATCCGTGTCTGGAATTAGAGGATACGAAAATTATACAACGCGTATAAGTTCATTTCCTCTCCAGTTATATATCACTGGTAAAGTCCAAAACGTATTTAGAATTTCGAAATGCCTGTAATATTAAAGAGCAGGTATAACTTCTGGCCAGAAGAATTTCAGTAAACTGTCTGATGCTGATGTTTTTGGATGGTTATAACAAGCAGGAACTCGATAAACCTTCGCTTGGCGTTACCTTCAAGTGTCACGTAGATTCTTGTGAAAACGCCGCCAAGTGCGTACGCGACTGCTGGCCCCATGATTCCTAGCGTCGTCATGATTCCTGGATTATGACATGGGATGGAATAACTGTTATTCCTGCAATCGTCACATCTTGAAAGTAACACAAGATATACTGTTGACACTGTAATCATTATTCCTGGAGAAATATTTACAAGCAACAACTTAATAAATGCCATGAACTTTATGATGATAATTTCGACTTCCTTCATAAACACCAAATTTAGAGTATACTAGTATCATCACATTTTCTTTTCAACATTACGAAGCAAACACTGAGCCTTGAAATGGCGTGTTGTTAAACACGTGCACTTTGCAATAGAGGCATGACGATAGCCAATTGAATTAGTTTATTTAATAATCACAGTAATTTTTCAGTAGCTAGAGATATATTTTTAGAAATATTTTAATTTCTTTAGAAATATCTGTCTAGTTTTTCGTTGGAAATAGAGCTTAGCTTCATTGGTTAAGAGAAACCCGTTAACTAGTCTGTGACTTGTTTGTCTTGAGGCAGAGAACTGCCTGATCTAAAGAACTCATTCATCTAAATAAACTTCTTTGATCGCGCTGCCCTGGGACAGTAATTTCACATGCGTATAGACAAAGTATGCTTAGATGAACATCTTGTACATCAAAGTTTCTCTTTCGGTTGAGCGTCCAAGAGATCTGGGCTTCAGACTGATGGGATGCACAGAGGAAAGAAATCTCCAACTGCGGAGTCATTATTGAAAAAATGTCTGCATCATCAGTAAGACCTGTTTCACAGTTTCGTCGACATTGAAGAGGGTTTGGTGCACATCACTGTAGCACTGTATGAAATCTCCAGTAGTGCTGTGGCTCTAAATAACCAGCCAACGACTTCTTCCCAACCACAGTAGGGGGGGGGGCTGCTTGCTGTCATCAGTCATCTTCAACCTCTTCTTTAAAAGATCTTCTACGAACACACATGTACCATCTCGGTAGAAGAAAGAGTGATATCCAACCTGAGCTTCGCTGGTGACATCGACATTTTAGGACATCGACATTTTAGGCGGCAGCGGCCAAAAAATGCTGGGACTGACAGGCTTGCAGAACGACCTGGATTTAAAGGATTGTGGAATAGACGCGAGCTCTGAGAAAAGTAAATTTCTGTCAGCAGCACAAGCGACACCCACGCAGACATCGCGATGGATGAAGACAAGCCGGAAGAAGCGGGAACTTTCAAAAACTTTGGCTCTACCCTGACCAGGGACGTAAGATCGACTACAAGATTGTCAAGAGTTCAAGACTACAAAGGTCAAGACCAGATTAGCCCTTGCCCCAGCAGCACTTCCAAATCTCAGCACATTACGGAGGAACAGCAACATCAGCTTCCCCCGTCAAGATCGAGCTGTACAAATCCCTAGTTGTCTCGATCCTTCTGTATGGCTGTGAAAGCTGGACACTGACAGTTGAGTTAGAAAAGAAGGTCGAAGCCTTTGAAGTCAAATGTTTTCGCGAAATCCTCAGAAGTTCCTGGATGCAACAGAAATCAAATGTCTGTGTCCGTAACAAAGCAGACAGTCTGGCTGGTCCTCTCCTTGCTAATATCACGAAAACGAAGCTGGAATAGTTCGGCCACACCACACGTCACAGTACACTTCCTGAGACCATATTTCAAGGCAAACAGGAAGGCGGGATGAGGGGAGGAAGGCAAAGGAAAAGCTGGCTTGACCACATCAAGGAATGGACAGCACTTGGCATCTCAGTTCTGCTGCTGATAGAAGAAGACAAACCATGATTGCAGACTGTCGG
This sequence comes from Lanistes nyassanus, assembly GCA_004794575.1. NCBI lineage: Eukaryota > Metazoa > Mollusca > Gastropoda > Architaenioglossa > Ampullariidae > Lanistes > Lanistes nyassanus. The sequence goes on along the minus strand of SMGT01008028.1, from coordinate 51,160 downwards.
AAGCTGCATCCTGCATGTTCCACCCAAAACGTTCTAGGTGACGGGACTGAGATGAGATGAATCCAGGAGATTTCATAGTCAGGAAAAAAGTGAAAACAGCGTATAAAATATCAAAACTCAGTAGAATATCGTGTCAGTACCATAATAATTACCTAATATTACATCGGTTTAACTCGTAGCGTGCCTATAAGCGGATCGGGCTTCATTGCCAACGTACTTGTAAGTGAAGAGTGTGCGTGCGTGAGAATGCGTGCGTGAGAGTGCGTGCATGTGTGCGTGCGTTCGAAAAGAGCGTGGCTTACCGACATAGAAGCCCGTCTTGGTTCTGTCTACGTTAGCGTCCACGTAGGTCGTGAGGAAAGAATAGCGCGGGGACTTGGCCAAACCCTGCAAGATCATGCCCAGAACTATGATGATCAGTGCTGTATTGGCATGCGCCCTGGCGTTGTTCTCGACACCCAGGCTGGCCGCAGTCTTCAGCGCGCCTGGACAGACCAAAACACTCATCAGGGTCTCGAAAACATCACCTGGAGGGCGGGTGAGTCCGTTCTGTAGCACGGTGCGGACCGTGTCTTGCAGGATTCAAACTCGGTACCCGACACGGTGCCATCCCTCTGGATATCACACTTTTTACAGGGGTGCTCTGCTTGGCTTCTTTGTGGTTAAAATCGTTTAATTAAAATCATGCCCGCGAAGTCCAATACAATCTCCGCTTTGTTTTAAAGTTCATGTTCATACTATTTAAAATAACGACGAGTCAGCATTAGCGTTAAAAGTATAGGAAGAGAAACTAGATGTTTCTAAACAGGACTAAGTTCTGACACGAAATGAAAAAAAAACTGTACAATTCCAGACTTGCCTGGACGTTAGGTCTAGACGCTAACATTACCATTACAAATCCTTCAGACGTCAGATTGTATACCCATGAACTGTGGGATACCTGCAGATCCGACGATTTCTAGGCCACACCCAAACGAGGTCGCGTTATCCGTGTCGCATAGTTGGCCGCCAAAAGCTTTAGAAGCACGCGACAATGAGACTTCGGTAGCGTTGCCCGACCTGACGTCACTCACGGGACTAGGAGCGCCGAACAGGAAGTGCGGCAGCGCGCAGATGATGCCAGACACTCCGAAGAAGACAGTGGCGAGGCCTACTGCTCGTGGAATGTGGATCTGTTGGAAGAACATGCGGGGGAAAACGTGACGTGTTGGAAAAATATAGGGAGAAAAAATAACATGTTTTTTCCTTCTCTTTTGCATAAAGGCATCTCTGTATGGCAGTCTGAATGTCTGAGAAAGGAACGTCTTAGAGGAGAAGAAGCGCAAAAAAAACAGACGAACCAAATAAGAAAACAGAACAGAAAGATTCAGGCTGACAAGTGGATGAGCAAAACGGATAGAAAGACAGACAGGCACACGGACGGGTGAAGAAAGTGTAAAAAAAAATACAGATGTAACAAAATGTGTTTATAACCTAATCTAGCGGGGGACGGCATAGACAATAGGGCACAACACGAAAATCAATCAATCAATCAATCAATCAATCAATCAATCAATCAATCAATCAATCAATCGATTGATCGATCGATCGATCGATCAAATCGAAAGACGTATAATTATGAAAAATGTAAGTAGAGTTATAAGTGAATCAAAATTAAGAAAATATATTTCTGTCACAGCCAAGCCCACTGACCTTTGCAGCGACGTAGCTGATGAAAAGGACGAGAATGAGGAAGCCGATGTCGTTAGCCGCCATGATGAGGCCCGTCTGTGAGCTGGAGAAGCCGAAGTGACGTTCTAGTGTCGTCACCTGCGGCAGTCGTGACGTCACGGTCAAGATTGCCCACGTTTTCACCTACCCTGGCGGCGAAATTCTTTTTCCTGCCACAGCCCGGACACGCATGCGCAGGCCATCGTTCATCCCGTATAACGTAAAGACACAGGCTTGAACTTACACGTGAAGACAGAAGCCCTACCTAGTAACAAACCCTAGCTCTACCCCTAACCCCATCCCCTCCCAAAAAAATCGTAATTTAATATGGATTTTGAACCTGCGACATAGCCGTGAAACCTAATTTCTTTACCAAATCGGCTATGAATCACCACGTGTTGGCCTTTTGACTGTAACTATAAGAAGTCACGCTGTGTAGAGGTCATGGCTGACCTATAATTATCTGTTAATGTGGTTAGCAACTGGCATAAGCATGCGCAGAGCATTTGGTACGCAACGCATGCGCGCCCGGCTGGGGCAGAAATCATTCGGGGGAAAAAATTCGCATACTGGCCTACCGTCGTACCGCTTAAGCTAAGCCTTTTACAGAACAATTGCTCATAGCTTGCATACTAACTCCATGAAAGATTTTACTCCAAGCGGCAGTCACCTGTTTTTCTTGTAACTCCATGATACAAATTTTGATCCTGCTCTAATAATTCCCCCCGTGAGCTTGACGTCACAATCACGCTAGGTTCTTGGCTTTAGACTACAATATCCCCCCTATACTGTCACACAGTCAAACTTTCAGCGGCTTGTATTTCGGTCGCACAAATAAATATTCTTTTAATCACTTGCAGTTTCCTTCTCTTACCTGGCTGTTGACGTAGGAATTCAAAGTGGAAGTGACCAGTGCACACAGGCTGTAGGACCCTGTGAACACGGTCATACTAGCCAGCATTCTTAGGGCCGGGGGCTTGCATCCTCCGATGCCACACTCAGGTATATAGTCGTCGTCGTTGTCTGAGCTGGCTTTTAGTCCGTGGCTGTTGCTGTTGGCCTTGCTTTTGTCGGACCCCATGATGCTTGTCGGGGGATGCGGCAAAGCAAGGATTTCCCGACGGAAACTGTTAACTCCAAGGAAAATTATGCGAAGTCTTCAAGGCAGACACAGCCAGGTTCTGTTACGCAACATGGCGGCTCCCGAACACAAAAAACCAGCAATGCCCCGCAAATTGTCTGTCACTGTCTTTATATACAAAGAGCCCGACCCACAAAAGCAATTTGAAGTCATTTGGCCTTGATGGAGACCTTCAGGGTAGGGCAAGTCACTTCTGTCATAATTCCACTGACTGACGTTGAAGTGTGTTTCATACGTTCTGCAGATTACTTTTCGTTTGCTCGCATACTAATGCCGCAGACGGGTGCAAAATGGAGGATGACTGTCACCCTACATAGAACTACGCTCATGCACACATACACCCACTCACACCCCCTTCATACACTCGTCTGACGAGGCATGTGTGGGGTCCGTAGCCTCGCTACTGAAATATGTCCATGTTCTCCGATCCCTCGTTAGGGTTAGGGTTAGGGTTAGATTTCTGATTATGGAGGAATCGGGTCCTCTTACTAAGATATACATCGAAAGAACCACCAGACTGACAGCTTCAGTAAGATGGCCAGTGCAGACACTTTAATGTGTGTGGAGAGATGGCCGAATGGCGTCTGCACAATGTTTAAACTCCAGGAAGTACTCCTTGGCCACACGTGGATTCGAACCAGCAACCTTCCACCTGCTAGTCTGCAGCTGTACCAACTGTGCTATCCAGGCTATTATTTAAGTTACTTGGTTAATAACAAAACTTTTGCATGATAGTCCTCTGTCATTTTATGGCGTCTTTTTGCTATTTCACGCGTTCGAAGATATCTCTGCAAGGTGCTGGTGAAGCGTGACATCTGATTAGCTCGTGATAGTTTGAAATTACTGTAAGGACTGTAGTGATACGGAGAATAAGTTTGCATCATCTGCACGAGAACAGACTCACTGGTGCATAATGTGCTGTCTTGTTTTTGAGCATTATTTATCTCTGATAAAACAAACAGTAAAAACCACCTGTTACTGAAGTTGAAAAATAGACCAGGCCTAGGGAAACTGGGTTATCCCGCTCCTCTACTGACCTTTAGCAAAAGTAGACTTAAATATTCGCCATATAGACCTCCAGCAGGATATAGACTAAAATATTTGGCATATAGACCTGGAGCAGAAGTAGACTAAAATATTTGGCATATAGACCTGCAGCAGGATATAGACTAAACTATTAGGCATATAGACCTGCAGCAGGATATAGACTAAAATGTTAGGCATATAGACCTGCACCAGGATATACACTAAAATATTAGGCATACAGAATAAGAATTCACTGAGGGTTACGAACTGACTGACTGACTGACTGACTGACTGACTGACTGACTGACTGACTGACTGACTGACTGACTGACTGACTGACTGACTGACTGACTGACTGACTGACTGACTGACTGTCAGTAGGAATGACAATGTTTCCAGTAGACCGGTCAATATCAGCAGTGAATCTCCAGTGAATTAGCTGTGACCTCCACGAGCGTATTACAGCTTTTACGATACAACCCTCATCAACAATATCGTTTTCTGAAGATTTTTAAATGTTATTAAAGAATTTGGGTAGTTAAAGGAAATAAATTCCATCGATCTTCTGTTTAATAGTTCAGCAGATATGTTAGGGTAAATTTAGCTGTATCAACACACAAAACTGTGCAGATATGTTCATGTGTGCGAAAGTGCAACATTTACCAGTTATCGGCTGTAAAACCCCCAAATAAAGCATTTTAACCTCCTACTCGAATGTTAATAATCTTAACTAAAAAAAGCTGACCTCACAATAATAGGCAGCGTTTTCCAAAGAAGATGATTTTGTGTTAGAGAAAGGTCTCCAACGTCGGTTGTAAATAAACGTTATCGCCTGAAGGTTCATATATTTTCTTGCTTCTTTGATTTTTCACGCCGAGTCACCAGCCAAGAATGTATCACGTCAAACAGTCGTCCCTGTAAAAACGTTCCGCATAAAGAGAAAATATATGTCCGGAGTCCAGATCTGAACTCATGACCCATGACTCTCAACGTCTTCGTTGCAACCATTATCCGTTGCGCCACCTGCCTTTCTCCTTTGTTTCTGGTGCAGTTTAACTTCAGTGGCAATCTACTTCGATATCAATCACACCAAATGAAAGGCTTTGAGTTACGAACTGACTGACTGACTGACTGACTGACTGACTGACTGACTGACTGACTGACTGACTGACTGACTGACTGACTGACTGACTGACTGACTGACTGACTGACTGACTGACTGACTGACTCTACCCGATGAAGATGATGATCTTTGTAATGATAGACAGAGTGCCGAAGAGCGTTCCAGCAGAGCTGGCGATCACGAACTGTTGGAACATGGAACATGGAACATGGAACAGGGAACATAGCCACACATTCCCGCCGTATAGTCCGATGTGCTTTTTGTGGAGAAATCCGCAAAGGTTTATTTAGCCAGTACCCACCGGAACGTTTGAATCTTGCTTTAAATACTGATTCTTGTCTTAAGTATGTTTGTGTGCGTGCGTGCGTGGGTGTCCGTCCATCCGTCTATGAACAGGCTGGCGTGCGCCTAGATGTGATTTACGAAGAAGAGAGAGGGCGCCTCCCCAAAAACCATTTTCATATAACTACATACGCTGATATTATATTATATGTGAACACACACATATGCCCCCTCTTTTTCTCCTCGTTGCTGTTGTTTTATCGCCCTCGCTGTCACGCCCACACGTGCCCACCTTATCGGTGTATAGGAGGCACCCCGCGTGACAAGGCGAGAAGTAGGTTTGGCCATCGTCCCCGCACACAGCGAAATAATCGTTGTTGTCGATCGCACAGTTCTTGTTGCAGCCGAGTGTGGCGTCGTCTATCGCAGCCCGCGGTCTGTGAGCTAGAGTTTAGTTGGTTCATGTCTCCGTGTTTGTAAACCTCGATCCCTTTTCTACTTGTTTATTGTTTACAAACATAATCTTACGACGTTCTCATCAGTACAGGCGCAATATGTATTAACACCACACTCACCACACATGCACGTAAATTATTTTACCCCCAGATTCTATTTTTTCTGTATCACCAACAGTAACTTCAACGACACCCAAAACAGGCATAGCGCAATCTCTGAAATATTTATAAAACGTTTTTAAGTCGATATGCAGTCATGCGCAGTCCACCCTACCCCAGCCTCGCTGTGGCTTTTACTTATACATACTCCGGGGCGTTGTATAAGTACGATTGGTCACATTGAAGGCCACCTGCAGGTAACAGAAGATGACGGACAGAAACTGCGTGTGTGTGATGAACTTCAAGCTGACCATAGGATCCATCTTGGTCAGGTAGCCGCCAAGAAACGTTCCCAGACAAGACGTCGCCAGTTTCATTCCGGCTGGGTGGGGGGAGGGGGAGGAGGGAAACGACGATAAGAAGATGTGACTGTGGGTGTCATCTTTGTTGCCGATGTTATTGTTGTTGTTGCTGCTGCTGCTGCTGTTCTGTGCGGATTTATAATTACATTTCATCACGTGACAACGCCTTGCGAGGGCAAGGGTCAGAGACACGTAAGAAGACACTGAACTAGAGCAGGTAAAGACAGAAGAAGATATACAGAAGACATTCTGGAAGTCTGGATGTAGATCGAGAACCACAGCCATTAGGATGAGACAGCTTGAGGCAAGAAAAGAGACAAGGAGAAAGAGAGAAGCAGAAAGAAAATGTTCAGAAACAAACAACAGAAAGACAAGAGGCCAGACGAAAAGGATAAAAAGAACAAATAAGCAGCAGAAAGAGAAGGGAGGCCAAAAGTAGAGAATGGCGGAGCAGAAGAGAGAACAAGAAAAATGAAAAAAAAACGAAAGAAGCGGGAAAGCTTTGCGGTGAGACGTTGAGGTGAATTTTACCCATGGCCATGTTACCCATGAATTTTACCCATGTTCGTGTTCCAGGCCGGGACGGAAAAATGGTTTTCGATGTACTTGGGGTTAAAAGAATTCCATCCGGGTGGCGATGACAGCAGGGGACATGATGACACCAGCACCAGGATGTACACAGGGTCCAACACAGGGTCCAACACCAGACGTTCGAGGGCGGCCAGAAACCCTATAACCCTATCAACTTGTAAGGTTTTATTTATTTTTCGCATGTTGGTATGTTTGCTTGCGTTCTTTCTTTCTTGTTTATTTTAGTTTTTCTCCTGCTTGTTCCTGTGGCCTTCCTTTAATCCTTCGTTCAATTTTTTCCTTTGTTTCTTTTTTCTCTGACCGCATCTTTCTCTCTATTTCACTCCAGTCACCCGTGTAGGTTAACGTATTTACATTTATGTCCTTGATTGCTTAGTTTTATTGTTGTTATTGCTATTTCTTTTGTTGTTTTACTTTCCACTCCTTATTTCCTTCCTTTGTTCTTTTCCCCCGTTTTTCTTCGTATGTAACTCAAATACCCACTTAGCCAAAACCTCCACACACCTTTGAAATGTTCAAGAATATCGAAAGCCTTTTTGGACTTTCGATGAAGCCGCTAGAACCATAGGCTGGGCGTCCTCTTTTCAAGCACCGAGGGAAGAAAAGACTGAAATACCAAGCACGCAGGCTGCGCAGTCGAACCATTTCGGGTTTTGGAGTGCAGGCCCGTGTCTGCGCATAAAAAGAGCGTTTGTCGTTTGCGCTTCACTAGGTCTTAGCAAAGCTAAACACAGAAATTAAAAATAGACCGTACGCGGCCACATCTGCATCTACCTTTACTTCACGCCTGTTAAAGGACGCTTTGCTAGAATTTAATGAAAGCCTACAGTACATGTGTCTACCAGTGCAAGATAAACGTTTTATAGATAAAGATATATATATATATAAGCACACGTATTTACTATGTGCAATGCATGCCTGCCCCCACCCCCCGCCAACCCTCAAGACTGAACTTCTGCAGATAGTTGTCTCCCCTTAGCTGGTTGTTTATGAGCCGCATAACCCTAGTCAAGTTGTGTCGTCTGTGGTGTCAAGAACGTGGTAAATCACTTTTGTCATGATTACCTGAACGTGTCCTTGCAGCTCGTTTCTCACTCGTCCTGCAAATTACTCTGGCCCTTTTCTCGGATGCTATGTCGCAGACAGGTGCAAAATTCTTAGTAGGTAAACACACTCAGATACATAAATTAAAACTCCAGCCTCGAGATAAAGCCGCGCCAGGTGGGGGGGGAGGGGGGGGCTAGCATGAACTTGCAAAAGAAAAATCGGGGAAGGGGGGGAGAGGTCATTCCCTCTGCAGCATAGACTTTCCTTCCTACCTATCGATACTGCAGTAAACGAAAACAGGAATAGCCGAACTGCATAAACTCAATCGCACACGCACACATGCATACACGCACACAATACATACGCAAACACGCACGCACGCACGTACAAAGAAAGAAGAGAGACTGCGTGACTCCCGTACACACCATTTTTCATCAATAATTCTTATATACTTGCCAACACTGGGAACACTAATCATTTATACCGATTTCTCCCATTTGTCCCTGTAAGTCATAAATACACAAATCAAAGCTTATATTGGCTTCGCCAAGACTATTGTAGGAGAGCTCTAGAGTCTCTGGTGAGGCCGTTTGGCGCAAGTGAATGCCGGTGCTACTCTGTCAATTAAAATACAATTTTCATTGTTTAAGATGCAGTAGCAACGAGAGCCATAACCAGGGGGAGGTAAGAACCTAAGCGGCGAGGCTCATATAACAAACTCATACGATCAAGTGAGAAGTGAAAATTAAAAAAAAAAAACTATTGAACTGTTTGCAACATTCTTCAAGGCATTATGTCTTACCCGAAGACCTTATATATATATATAATACCCTGGAAGACAACATTTATTTTATCCCATACCAATAAAGAAACTTAAAGCTCCATCGTCTTTTACTGAAACTAAATGAACTTTTCCAGTCGTTAAAAACTCTGACAAGCGCATTGCAATTGATCGCGAGATAACATGTGAATCAGATCACAACTTCTAACCAGAACTTCTTAACTGTTTTAACTGGCAACTAACCAAAACATTAAGCGGTAGGTGGGAAAAAGTTAAAATAAGAAAGTTGTTATAGTACTACATATTTCAAGAAGCATTTCTGACAAGTCCGCAAATCTGTACAAGCTACAGCAGCAACAATAAAAGTGTAAGTTAACAAACAGGGAACTGAGCCATGCTAAATTAAGCGATAGACGACACAGGCAACAATTTCGGGGGATTACGCCTTCGTCAGGACAACACAAACACAAACAGATAGAGACAAAGACAGATAAAGGCAGAAACAGATGAAGGCAAAGACGAAAAAATGGCACATAGGTGGGTGACGCGGAGAGATGTGAAGAGTCCGGAGTGGTGAAATAGGGGAGGTTCAGATTAACACTTTCATTTCTTAGCACCGTTTTAAAATTAACTAGAACACGGAACGCCTTATAGAACAAACAGCATGTAGTCCTTTACGAAATTTCACCAGCCTCCTTTGCCAGGCAAATATAGGTCCTATGTGCTTGTAGAATTTAAATAACGAAAAGATCTGTAAATATTCGGAGCACGGCTTGCCGTCCTATTCTTCGAGAAAACACAGGTGTGTAGTCTTTAGCGGCGTCACAAAGTGTCACCTATCGGAAATAAGTATATCTCCCAGCCGCCCGGTAAAAAAGAAAAAAAGCTCGATAGCAGACTCCAAACAACATGAAAAGTAAAACATTGTCTATGATTCGCCAGTAAATGCAAACCTATTTTGTCCATCTTTATTTCTCATCACTTCATGTAAGCACAATTTTCAGGTGTCACAAAAAAACCTTGCAGCTTAAAACTAGTGGTTACCTGTAAGATTCACAAGAAAAAGAACAAAAATCGGATAGCCAGCTGTTGAACACAATAAGTAGTTTAGAAGATAAACTCAAAGAGGCAGAGAAAAACACGAAATCCCTACTGATACATTAGCATAGACTGTGTAACAGTCAAAGGAGTAATCACGATATGGGAGGAGTGGACAAGGAGGATAGATGCAGTGAAGGAATTGAAAAATCTGTCTTTATGAATGCGTTACATTAGGTGACTTTATTAAAAAGCGTTTAGACTGATTAAAAACAGGATACATTTACAAAGATATCATTATTTTAGACAAGAGGCAAGCTTAGATTACCGAACAATAAGAGATCATCTGATGGGATTACTCCCTGGGAGGTCTACAGTTAGTAGAGTAGTTTGTCTGATGTCCGTGTACTTTGGACATCTTAATAGGAAGTGGTTGGTGGTTTCTTGTGGAAATCCGCATGAACACGCGGAGTCCGCTTTCATGTGTCTATTGAGTAGATCCAAGTTTAGGTCAGTTTTCAGGTGTTAAAAAGAAGTCAGTTTTCAGGTATCTATTGAGCAGATCCCAGTTTAGGTTAGTTCTCAAGTGTCTATTCGGTAGATCCCAGTTTAGGTCAGTTCTCAGGTGTCTATTCGGTAGATCCCAGCTTAGGTCAGTTCTCAAGTGTCTATTCAGTAGATCCCAGTTAGTGTCTATTTAGTAGATCTTAGTTTGTCATTTGTTAAGTGTCTATTCAGTAGATCCCAGCTTAGGTCAGTTCTCAAGTGTCTATTCAGTAGATCCCAGTTAGTGTCTATTTAGTAGATCTTAGTTTGTCATTTGTTAATTGTCTATTCAGTAGATCCCAGCTTAGGTCAGTTCTCAAGTGTCTATTCAGTAGATCCCAGTTAGTGTCTATTTAGTAGATCTTAGTTTGTCAATTGTCAATTGTCTATTCAGTAGATCCCAGTTTAGGTCAGTTCTCAAGTGCCGATTCAGTAGATCCCGGGGGATTCTTGTTGTCCGGGCAAACAGGTGCTGCAAAAGTTTTGCGCACGACAGCAACGACGAGGCTGATGCTGAAGAAGACCACGCCCAGCAGGCGGAAGACGAGCTGCGAGCCTAGAAGCTTCCACCGGAAGACGTTGTTGTCATAGAGACGACAGAAGCCTCGACCTTGGCAAGACTCGTCCCACTGGAGGCAAATGGTGTCCACCAGCTTGCCGTACATAACAGGGCCGAGCATCCAGCCTACAGACAGACAGACAGACAGACAGACAGACAGACAGACAGACAGACAGACAGACAGACAGACAGACAGACAGACAGACAGACAGACAGACAGACAGACAGACAGACAGACAGACGTTTGTGTAGATACGTACGTAAATAAATACGCCACACATACATGCATAGAAAAGCACATAGACACACAAACAGGCGCCCATTTAGCCACATAAGACCGGCTTATCAACCATCAAGATACACAGCTTGGGGCAACGCAAGGAGTTACAAGCAGCTTCATAGTTTCTTGATTTACAAAATCTCACATGCACCATAACTGCAACCGCCATCAGTAGGGAGGTAGGATAGCTAGTCAGCCTGACCCCCCCCCCCCTAGGAAATCTCTCTATGTGCATGAACTTTCTCCAAAGAAGTAGCAACAACATCGTAGCAATGTTGTGACATGTATTATTTGAAGAAAGCGCAAATATTGTTATTAAGAGAAAGACAGTGTCTCTTTTCGTTTGTGTATGCAGAAAAAAGGGCAGTGCATTATCGTTAATATTTGTACACAGTACAGTAATTATTTGTCCAGTTTCAAATAAAAGTAATTTCTTTTTTCAGTATGACTACAGTCACCCACTGCTTCGGTTAACAACCATGTCACCCTATAAATTCCACTAAATACGGTGTCATGACAAGAAAGCATGGACTTCATTTCTGCTCTCTCACCTGTAACTGACATCATGAAGGAGGAAAACCCCAAAGCAATCCCTTTGTCTCTTTCCTCTACACAGCTGTCCAAGAACATGGAATTGAAGTCAGACAAATATTGTTATTATTTTTTTAAAAATTAGAAAATACGCATGTTTGAACAAAGTCTTTTCTATACAGATCGGTATCCTGTAAGCATAACTGGTCAATAAATAAATAATGCAATTATTAGCATAAAACTAAAATCTAATACGACAGCTATAACAAAGGCAAGTTTTAAATAATCCAGCCAAAAAGTCATCAAAATTCAAGTAAAGGGATACAGTCAAAAATACTACAGAGAGAGAGAGAGAGATATTAACTGAAAGGAACTTTATTTCGTCGACAGCATAGTCTTTTCAAAGGGGGAAGGATTCTGTTGAATGCAATAATGCAGTAATATAATAATACAGTGATACAATAATATAATGAAACAATGATGCAGCGATACAGTTATACATTTTATAGGGCCTACAATGATGCAAAATCTTAAACTCATCCACACACACAGATTCCTTCGCATGCATTCACTACAGAGAGACGTGACTTACCGAATGGTGACTATCAGAGAGGGAATGAGGGTAAAGGTTCCAAACAGCGCCTGGCCAGCAAAGAAGATCATAAAGGGATAGAACATGGGGCAGCTGAAATCACACACCCCGGCGGTGGCTGTCCCACCTGTGATGCAGGTGCAGTTCTGGTACACCTGAGGATGCCGTCACATTTTCATTTACACAGCGGCATTAAATTGCTAAAGCTGCGCATTAATATTCTAGGTACATGCGGCGCTACCTAAACGCGTAAAACAAAGTCCATACACACACGCGCGCGCAGGCAGGCGATCACATACGCAGGCACACCCATACGCACATACACACTCACACACACACACTCACACACACACACTCACACACACACACACACAGGGATGCAAGTACAGATGCAAAGAGAGACCATGCACGCAATCTGTCTACAGCCATTTTCCCGCACGCCACCGATCCTAGAGAAGAAACTGACTTTCACACTCCGACGGATTTTCAGAAAATCTCATGAACACGTGATCATGTCGCGGGAACATGGACATCGTAATTTTCCAGAACATCTTTTGCAGGGGGGAAATGTAACGCGGGATCTTGTGCCTAATTTAATTTTATAATATAAAACTTTATGAAGTCTGCTATAAAGCGGAAGGCTGTTTTCACTAGTTCTACCATCCCACAAACTATTTTCTATTGCGATTTCTTACTTTGGTCTTTTGTGAACAAGCAGACTACAGAGGTCCCAAACCAGAAACAATGGAGTTTCTGTGAAAGGCTGTTGCTGTACGCTGAATAGTTTAAATACGTCAAACAAAGAACAGTGAGATCTGGCAACTTTCTGCAAACGATCGTCTCGTACCTTGCCCGAACTCTCGAGACATCCCGCGTGACACGGCGAGAAGTAGGTTCTGCCGTCCGCACCGCAGATCGGAAAATAGTCGTTGTCATCGCACGTGCAGCCATCAAAACATCCAACCAGTGATGGGTCACTTGCTGACAGCGGCCTGTCGGAACAACAACAACAAAAAACCTAAGACCACAACCATACTGATGGACCTTCACACATAAACGCACACACATTAGATAACATATCTATATCACAGACCCTCAAAGTCATGTTACCCACACATCAGAGCAACTGACTGGAGATTTTAATGTAACGCGTAGCAGCAACAAAGGCTATATTAAGGGCTGAAGAAGGAAGGATACATAAGGATACTAATGTACATATCCTTCTGAAAAATATATTATGCCTAAATGTCCGTTATCTTTAAGATTATATCAAATTATAAAATATAAAGAATCGTAGGTTATATTGAATTGTGAATTGTACCTTGACATGGCGAAATAAGATAGGAGAGGAATTTAATATTAAGAAAGCATGAAGTGATAATCAGTCGTTCGTCGAACCGGTGAATGCGACTCAGCTCGGAGCTGTGACGACATACAACTTCCCGGTAGACGACAAGTCGTAGCGAAATTAACTGCGAGCCTCCTTGCTTGCAGAAAATGCTGACGTGGCATTTTATGAATACGTGCGTGTCTTTCTTCTCGTACGAGTATTTTCCATTTTAAAAATTTCTACCACAGGATGACAGATAGTTATCTTGTCTCTCAGAGAAACTTCAATATGGTTCGGTTCAACGCAGGACTAAAATGGAGAGAAAACGAGAATAGACGATTGGCAGGAGAATGGCGCCACCTACCCGGGGCTGTTGTACAGGGGTGGCTGGTCACACGTGAAGGCCAGCATGAGGGCGTTGCAGGCAGCAGACAGAAGCAAGGTGCCGGCCGTGAACTTGAGGCTGATCAGTGGCCCCATCTTGAACCGCCTGGAGATGTAGCCGCCTAGGAACGTCCCCAGACACGCTGTGGTCAGCATGACCCCGGCTGGAAGTGAAGAGAGGGGTCTTATTATTTCGTTGGGTTTTCTGGCCACTCATGGGCCAGTCTGCGCATTGTGTGGATCTCTTTGTAACCATGTGTTGATCTCGCCCCAAACAGTGTGTGGTGGAGCTTTCTATAACCAGTGTGTGAATCTCACTGTAACCGTTGTCTCTCCGCATTCATCTCACTGTACCCAGTGTGTGGTTCTTAATGTAACCACTGCGTGTATTTTTTTCTGTAACCAGTGTTTTTATCTCGCTGTAACAGTGTTTTTATCTCGCTGTATCAGTGTGTTTATCTCGCTGTAACAGTGTGTTTATCTCTCTTTAATCATTGTGTATATCTTCTCTGTAACTGGTGTTTATTTCTCTGTAACCATTGTGTGTATCTCTCTTCGACATCTGTACCTTCTTTGTAAACAGTGCGGTAATCTTTCTGTAACCACTGTGTTTATCCTGCATAATCACTGTTTATATTTCTCTTCAACAACTGCGGATATCTTCTCTGTAAATAGTGCTTTAATCTTTCTGTAACCATTGTGTGTATCTCTCTTCGACAACTGTGTCTTTTCTGTAAACAGTGCGTTAATCTTTCTGTAACCATTGTGATTATATTTCTTAAACCACTGTGTGTCTTCTCTGTACCGAAGGTTTGAATTTCTATACAATCAGTGTGTAGATCTCTCCCTAACCAGTGTGTGTGTGTGTGGGCGTTTGTCTCGCTGTGACCAGTGTGCGACCGTTTACTGTAAACAAATTATTATTACGTAAATTCTATGTTTCTAAATGCAAGATCATTGACTATTCTCTTTTTTTTTTTACATCATCGGCGCAAACTGGAGGAGACTCTCCGACGACTTTGTTGCTATACAGGTTTGGGCAGACAAGCATTTCAACCCTTCGTCTTACCTACGTGTCAGAAAGGCTGCCTCGTTCTGAACAGAGGAACACGTTCATCTGTTTCAGGTACAGCGGGAAGTTTTGTTATTCAACGGACAGAGCGACTTATCGTTTACACAAGGAAACTTGGTGGACACACTTGTGACGGCTGCAGGTCTTACCCATCGATATGTTGGCCTGCCACGCGGGAAAGGAGAACTGGTTCTCGATGTACTTGGGCGTGAAGCCCTGGGTGCCCGCAACGCCGAACATCAGGAAGCAGGAGGCGGCCAGCTGACTCATGTAGACCGGGTTCTTGAGCAGACGAAACATGGCCCACAGAAACCCTGCGCATGCGCAGTGTGAAAACAAAAGTTGAACTAATTACGCGCGACTCATGGCCAGCAACGCAAACTGTGTATGGGTGAAGAGGGACAATAGATGCGCAGCGAGTGCTGGGAGGAAAGAATGAATGAAGAAAAAGAAGAAAAAACAGAAACAAGAAAGGACAGAAGGAAGAATAGAAAGAAATAAGGGGGGAAAATGAAGAAAGAAAGAAAAAAGACAGACATAAAAAGACAGAAAGAAGGAAAGAAAGCAAGCAGAAAGATAGAGCAGAATTCCAGTAATAATTTTCATAAAAAGATTTGTGAACCTTTGATATATGAAACTGCAAAGCCAGTGAAACGGCTTTCTGTTTCTTCGCTCTTGGCTTCCTCACGGTTGCTTCTTTTGAAAGACCGAGGGAAGCAGAAAAGCGGAATGGCAAAAAGACATGCAGCGCCACCAAACGCAAGGTACCCGAGCCACCACGCTCCTATCCATTTCGGGTGTCTCGGTCCGATGTCGGTTTCTGCAGAAAGAAAATTATCGTTATCAGGTCCATCATGATGACATCAGTAACAACAGCTTTGACGATACTTTCTAGCCTTCGATTTTTCTCGTGTCCAAAGCTTCTGTTTCCTGCCAAGAAACTAAAGAGTTTATTGTGTACATTAGATGAAATTGAACAAGACGGCTTTTGGAAAGAATAAAGACGAAGCAACCAATTTATTTATGTGCAAAAATTGGGGGAAATGGGGTGTGTAGGTCTAACATCGACAGAGACATACGTGCAGACAGAAAGACGGGCGGATGGACGAACGGACACATACTTACGGACGGGCAGCCAAACATACATACGGACGGACAGTCAAATATACAGACGGACGGACATACATACATACATACGGACGGACGGACGGACACCATTAATGTCTGACAGCAAGAGAAGTTTATTTTCACTACCAGCATAAAAAAGTATCAATCACCTTCAAGAGTGACGTAGATTCTTGTACAGACTCCGCCCACGGCAAACGCTATGGCAGGTCCTATGATGCCGAAGGTGATGATGATGCCTGAAAGTAGAACACTGTGACGTCAAGCAGAAACAAACAAATGATTCCTCACCAGATCTTTTTTCGGGTTATAATCGAAACGAAAAGCCAAAACAACTGTTGGGTTTCGTTGAAGGTTTTTAAGAAAAGGCCGTTAACCTGCAAATCTTCATCCATGTACAAAAAACAATCTACCAAAATATAATTTACAAAATCATGTTATCCTGTGTACGTTCGGTCGTTTCAAAATATTTGTTTGTGGAAATTGTGACGTTCACGCAAAATATTGGACCTCAGAATAGTGTTCATGTGCATATTTAACATTATGTACTTGGAATCATTTAGGTTGGATCTAGCTAAAGGTTTGCCTGTCTTGGCATGCAAATAAAACAAAGAAATACCAGCTTCCAGCTCTACCTGTTGGCCAGTATTCAAACACAGGTACATACCTCACGCTATCTTTAACATGAATTCATATTGTTACCCAATTATCTCATGACACACTGTGCACGACCACCTGCGGTGCCTCTTACACACAGCACGACAACATGTTTAAAATCCAGCCCTACCCATGTAGAACCCAGTCTTTGTCTTCTCGATGTTGTTGTCAACGAAGGTGGTGATGAGTGGATGCCGAGGGGCCTTGCCCATGCCCTGCAGTATCATCCCCAACACGATGATGGCCAGAGCTGGGCCAGCGTTGGCCCTCGCACTGCTCTCAGTACTCAAGGGGTTAACCGCGGCTTGCACTAAAACAGAACCGTCTATCAGCATTGACCCAGACGTAAAGTTTTCTTTGCTTAAACGCTTTCCAAAACAGTCAATCTGAGGCCATCAGCACGCTCATTTACAGAATAATTCAGGAAGCTGAAAATGTCACCAGATGAACTCTTACTATTTAAATCAAAAACCTGTGAAACAAAACTGATTGTGTATGTAAAATCTTATTATTTAAAAAAAACAGGTATTTTGAACAGCTTTTAATAAGCAGTCATATCTAACCGCTTTGGCTCGCGCTGACTAAACACTGCAAACTTAGAAGATTCTGTAGTATAATTTAATATTTTATAATGTAAACAATTCAATCTTCAAGCACAAAAATGTATGCTTAGCTTAGAGCAAATAATTATGTGTGTGTTTTTTTTTCTTTTTTGCAGTTGAGGTGCAAGCCATTTGTGAATAGTTCATCTGATACAATTTGAAATGTTCCCCCTCAGCCTCCTGGAAAACCCTCCCTCAGAGCTTGGTTACCGTTGTTTGACGTCACTTGCTGAGCGCAAGCAGAGAGCTTTGTGGCGTTGATGACATCACACAGTTGCCCCACGAACCCTTGAGGTGAACCAGCTGACACCGCCTTGCTTACGTTGCCCAATGTGACGTCACTGGAAGGACTGGGCGCTCCGAAGAGAAACACGGGCAGTGCGCAAAACATTCCAGAAACCCCAAACAATAGCGTGGCGAACCCCATAAACCTCGGGATGTGCACCTGACATCATAATTACTTGATTGGACAAAGTGCAGTACGTCATAACCCGTTCAGATATTTCGTAACTTAATAAACTAAATAAGACTAAGCGAAACATTCCTAGAGTGGAGAGAATGTTATTCACATAACTTTATTCAGACATTTCGGTGTTAAAACACGCAAAGCTACACACAGCCAGAAATGAATAAAATGACTGCATGCCATGTAAACAAACAAAATGACAATACGTGTAAACAAACTAATGCTTTCATAAGGAAAACGACCAGACACAAGATTCGTCATTGTTGTTTGCGAGTAGTCGGAAGACTTAAGTGCTTAAACGTTGTGAAGTAAGCGAATTGTGACTGTGACTACAACTCACTCTGGTAGCGATGTAACTGACGAACAGAACGATGATCAAGAAGCCAATGTCATTGGCCGCCAGAATAAGGCCTGTTTGTTCACTGCTGAACCCAAAGTGACGTTCTAATGTCGTCACCTGTGTGAACGTGAAATAAAACACTTTGTTGGTAAAAGCTACGAGGTTTTTCGTGAAAGACCTCGCGGATTCATTTCAACCCGTAAACGCCTACAGATTGTTTCTGGTGTAAATTTTCAAATATTTGCAGTAACATGAATATTTTGGCAATGTGCGTCTATGAAAAAATAATAGCTTTCAACTTTAAGAGCGTTTTCAGTCAAAATTAACGTCCTCTGTTTTCTTCGCTCACTTTAATTCGTTTTCTCATCTCCCGTCTTGATCATAAGGTAAAGGTGTAAATTTTTTCGTCCATTTAAGAACACCTGTCCTCACCTGGCTGTTGACGTACGATGTCAGAGTGGACGTCAGCAAAGCACTGACGCCATAAACGCCAGAAAACGCAGTCATGTTGGCAAGCACTCCCAGGGCCAACGGTCGGCACCGACCGAGCCCACACTCTGGTCTATTCTCTCTGTCCTCAGATTCCATCTGGAGCGGCCCATCTTTGGTGCTGGGGTGGCAAAATGAAGTCTTCTGATCCTCCATTGCAACGGCCAGGGCTTCACTGGTCTTGCGCAGCTGTCTTCGTATTTAATGAGCGGTTTAACGCACGCAATTCGGTTACTGCCTGCTTTTTGAAATCCAAACAAGTGAACTCTTTTTGTTCCAGCCTCCCTCTGTAAGACAGCGTTGACGTTCCACTGACTACTAGCAAGATGCTGGAGCTTGGCAGACGATAGATATCCGTGTAACAATTTTCGGACTTCAAAGTGCTCCAAGGGTACGTGTTCATATGGAACAGCGTTTGTGTGATCAGAGAGGATACAGCCGCAAGTATTCAGGACACGTTTATTCATTATTATTGTGTTAAGGTAAAGTCACGAACGGTACTAAGTTATTCTGCATGAGATCATTTTAAAATTATAGGAACTCTCACAGCCCCCTGTCTCCGCTCTCCATACCTCCCTCCTATGTCTCCCCTTGTCTGGTCCGCCCCCCCCCCCCACTTTTTATAGGGTGGGGGCGGGCCACGACGGGCGCACCGCCAGACAGCAGCTGCAGCTAGTGGGTGGAAGTGCGGATACAAACTTTGTGTTTGTTTCGTGCATAGTTAATTCAATAAAAACAATCAAAGAATGTATATACAGATAAATGAAGATATGCGGCGTATAGAGAGCGTTTTGCTTTTCCCGTTAAGGTTACAAACAGTTTAGCAGGGTGAGACGGAAATAAAGATAATTTCGTTAGAATGCAATTTTACCAGCTGCGGTGAACGGGTACAGATAAGAAATCTGCCTACAAACTTATCTAATTGTTTGTTGAGTTTACTATCTAAAGAAAGAGCAGATCGACTGGAATCAGAAGATTATAGTTGTTAGTATGTGCCACTATCCTAGAAGGATATAGAGACCTTTAACGAGGGTGAGTCTAGCACAACACGCTATAAGGATTACACAGCACGTCACTGCCACGAGTCGCTGGCGGTACCCAGCCTGTAACCTGATACCGCGCGCCGGCGTCTGATGTGGCTGTGAGGCTGCTCCGAGACGGCTGCGTCCATCACACTCAGTTAGTCTGCATGAGAGCATTTTATCTATAGGACCTCTCCCAGCCTCCTGTCTCCCCTCCCCATACCTCTCTCCCATATCATCCATTCAAATACAGTCGAATCCGGTTAATCGGACCACATCGGGACGCGATGATTTTGGTCCTAATAACCGGCTGGTCCGGTTAAACGAACATGCCCTATGTTACAGTTAAGATTCTGTTCTTTAAGATTTGGTCTTAAGATTTTAAGATTAAGCGGCTGGTCCGATTATCCGGTGGTCCAATTAACCGGAACCGACTGTATATCTTTATTCTCTGACAGAGAAAAAGACACACTGAAGAATTATGGACGGGCATGTATTCCTTGCGTTGCTGTATGTGGATGCATCCCTTTGGATACAAAATATATTCTCACAGCCTTACATACACCAACAATTCTGATTATGAGCAAGCGAGCAAGCGAGTGGGGCAGGCGGGCGGGTGGTTGGATGGGTGGGAGAGAGGGTGTACACTGTCTCGAGCGCTCCCATGAACACTCGCACTCGCGCACGCACGCAGACACGCCTTCACGTACAAACGCAAGCACAAGCTCATAAGAGCGATTTACGTACACTTAAAAAGAAAAAAGGGGTCTTTATAAAGGGGTTAGTGTATTTCTATATCCAACAAGGCCACACATTAAGTAAATAACACAGTGATTTTTCCGGGTTAGTATACATGTAGCATTACGCACTGTCACGAACCCACGAAGGCGACATGCAACGTTGTCACGCCTTAATCACACAGCACCACACCGAGACATGCACCACTGTTTTCTTCAACACTCCACGGACTCATGCTATCTTGGTCCATCAAAGTTTTATTTGTCGTTGAGTGTGAGCCAAAATGGCGGCCCGGTTTACAAGCTCACTAAATCTCCATGTCTCTCAGACTCTCAAACTTCATCCGTCCGAGTCCTTTTCTCCCTCTGGCCGTGCAGGGCCTACCAGGCAGAAAAACCAACAGGAAACCTCCCTCCTCCTTTTCTATCTTTCTCTCTCTCCATCCTTTAGCTGCTCACCCCACTAGAAATTATATATCAGTGTTAAATGTCTGCTGCTGACCTTTTCCAGTCTGCACGTGTGACTGTGGTGGGCAACTGCATAATTGGTGACCCTAGTGGGCGATGCATGATTTGGAGTTAGGACTCTTTTGTAGATAGTTATTGAGTGCTGCGCGGAATAAAATGGTGTGTGTGACCTCTCAGTCATGTCTGGCCTGCTAAGTGTTAAGTTCAGGCTCAGATCCGTCTTGGATGGAATGTTCTCTTCTAAACTGTACTCTGTGCCCCTCACTAACCTACCTGCTACCTACTGCCTGGCACGCATATTGTTACGTATGGTGGGTGAAGCCACGCAGAGCAGAGCGCTGGATCTGTAGATCTGCGGTCTGGAGATGAGATGAGATGCTTCGGCGTGGTTCTCAGATGCCTCCCCCTGGTTATTAAAGGGACGGTAATTTCGCACTAGGGGTGGGGGGTTGGGGGTCCTATTACTAAGCGATGCACTGGAAGAACCACCAGACTGATAGCACCAGTAAGATGGCCAGTACGGACAGGCAGTTTAATGTGCGGGGAGATGGCCGAATGAAGTTCGGACAACTCCAGGAAATAATCCTTTGTCACACCTGGATTCGAACCAGCAACCTTCCATCTGCTAGTCCGCAGCTCTACCAACTGAGCTATCCAGGCCCCGTCAGCCTCCCCTTTGTCTGGCCCACACCCCACTGTTAGTGTCAAAGACAGTTTAGCAGGGTGCGAAGGAAATAAAGACAATTTCGTTAGATTGCAATTTCACTAGCTACGGTGAACGGGGCAAAGATAAGAAATCTGCCTACAAACTGATCTAATCTATTAAGACGTTTGTTGGGTTTACTATCTAAAGAAAGAGCAGATCGAAGGGAGTCAGAGGATGTTAGTTGTTAGTATCTGTAACTATCCTACAAGGATATAGAAACGTTTAAAGAGAGTGAGCCTAACATAGCAAACTGTAAAATGCGTCACAGTCACGTATTCCTGGCGGTGCTCAGCTTGTGGCCTGATACCGTGTGTCCGCTGGCGGAAAAGCTGTCTCATAATTGATGGCTGCGTCCATCAAATTATATAAAAAGCAACTTACTTTTAATTAAAAGTCCAGCTTTCTGTATCGTGTCCATGTCACGTGAACGGTTCATAAATCCACGAATGAAGATTAACAGTAAAGAAAATAAAACCAAATGTAAGGCTTTAACATTGGTTCAACAATACCATTTTTAATTGTATATCACCTCCATGAACTGCAAGAGATAACGGTAAAATGGCAAAATGCATGTCGTTATTGGGCCCACAAGTTAACCCGCGTTTACGACCCCCAGACGAATTTCTTGCCAGAAGTAGATGTGTTCTGTGAGGCGCTCTCCAGAGATGCCGTGGTGTCCATTTCCAAGGAGTCTTTGGGGTCTGGCTGAGCGGATTTCTCAAAAGTTTTGCGCACGATGGCGATGACCAGTCCAACACTCACAAACGTGAAGCCCACAAACCGGAAGGCAAACTGTGAACCTAGCAGCTTCCACCGGAAGACGCTGTTGTCATAGAGACGGCAAAAGCCTCGACCTTGGCAGGACTCGTCCCACTGGAGGCAAATGCCGTCGACAAGCTTGCCGTACAGTACAGGGCCGAGCATCCAGCCTGGCAGGGGGACAGGTAGGCAGGCAGACAGGTAGGCAGGCAGACAGACAAATCTTTAGTCATTCGCTCCCTCCCCTATGCCCAGCTACAGGCACGCACGCCCCCTTCCAATCAGCCTATCTACCAGACTACGAAACAACAACAACAACAACAAATTTAATTATCACACCACACAAAAATTGGAAGGTCAGCACCGATATGTAGTCCCATTTCTCATAACTGACCAAATAAACTTTCATACATTGTAATCACGGCTGGCATTAAACAAGTAAAAGAAAATTTACCATTCCAAGAAAACGAAAACGGAAAACAGTTTCCACTATCTATCAGGCGATGTCAGCAATAAATCCATTTGACTGTTGACGTTCATGAGAATTTATTTAAAACGCTGATTATTTCGAATATTTATTTCACTCAAAGTGCCGGAGAAATATTATTAGCATTTCAGGGTATTTGTCAGTATATGCATGTAAATTACTTATCAATGTTAAAGAATGGATTTCCGCATTTTTCAGAATGATTTCAAGTCCACGTCAACGCTTACGACGAAAACAATATTGCAAGGTGGGGGAGAGGGAGAGGGAACCTAATAAGCATTATTTACTCGTCTAGGACTTACCTGTCACTGAAGTCATAAAAGAGGAAAATCCCAGAGCCAAGCCTTTGTCCCTCTCCTCCACACATCTGCCAGTGAAATTTGAAACGTAACCACTTTCCATTTTTTCGAAATCCATGAAAACGGATTGGATCCTTTTTTAAACACATTTGTGTCGTACAATTATTTAAGTGATAAACGACCATTTATGAGTACAATTACTTAGATGTGAAACGATTAGCCCACGCGGAAAAATCAGAACGGATTTGCACGCGTATTGGAGAAGCTAGAACACTGGAAGGGACTTGCCGAATGGTCACGATTAGCGAGGGGATGATAGAGAAGGTCCCAAACAGCGCCTGGCCAGCAAGGAAGATCATGAACGGGTAGAACATAGGGCAGCTGAAATCACAGATGCCGGGTGTAGCTGTCCCACCTGTGACGCAGGAACAGTTCTGGTACACCTGGAGATGAGTGAAAACGTCTCAGGAGCAATAGCAGTATAAACGCTTGCATCGCGAGGGAAATCTTTCGTACACTTACATTATCCAACAAAGGTAAGAACGTGAACGTTTCAGTCTCAGTCATGCGCACACGCACACGCACACGCACACGCACACGCACACGCACACGCACACAGGCACGCACCCACACACAGACGGAAGGACAAACAGACAGAGGCAGATTAGATCCCATGATATCAGCACGTAAAAGCTCTAATTCCCTGGAGCCAATCAAATGACGAGCTCTAATTAGAATGTGTACACAAAGGAGCCAATCAAATGGCAGGTCTTTCGGGGGGAGGGAGGGAGAGGGGATGTTTCGGGAGGAGGGGGTTTAGGGGAAGGCTAAGGGGTGGTGTTAGGGTGGGGGCTAAGGGTAGGGGTTAGGTGGGGGTTATGATCTTCCAGGAATTAAACTGCTACGTTTTCAGCGGTGACCCTACGAGATTAGCATATTTTACGTAAGACTGTATTTTGATTGGCTCCAGTTATTCTGCGCTTTTTCAAGCTCTATGGCTTAAATTCGAATTGTCTCCCTTCCAACAGCTGTGAAGTCCGAGGGAAAGGTATTTTAACTAATTATTTTATGAGGAACTGACCCAAGCCTTCCGCTTTTCCTACACAGGACTGTTGTTGGAATTCGTATTGTTAATGCAGCACAGTAATAGAGACAAACTTGCGATGGTTACAGTACAATGACTTTTCTAAATACATTTTGAAGAACTAAATAAGTATTCACTCAAACGTATTGCTCTTTTCCCCACTGTCTGTCGTCCTGCTTAGGACAAGTGTGCATTTCTTCCCTTTCAACGATGAATGTACGCACTGTGAACAAGTAGACATGACTTAGAATGAGACCAGAGGATTATATTGCTGATACGCTCGAAGAGTGGTCAAAATGAGTCCGGGGCTGGTTGTAAAGTGTGCTTTCGTACCTCGCTCGAACTCTCGAGACATCCCGCGTGACACGGCGAGAAGTAGGTCCGGCCGTCCGCCCCGCAGATCGGAAAATAGTCGTTGTCATCGCATGTGCAGCCATCGAAACATCCAACCAGTGAAGGGTCACTTGCTGCAAGAGGCCTATTTGGGAGGGAAGTGCACTTTTAACTTACAACCCCGGAAAAGACACGAGAACTCAGTCACGTGCACGCAGGTCCACCCTTCCCTAGCATCTACAGCATATACTCCCACCCGGCCCAGACATTCAATCATACAGAGAAACAAACAAGCAGGAAACAGAGAGACAATCGTCCCCGGTTCAACAAACAGAGACGTTTCGTTCCTATTATTTCGCTATAAACCCTGGGGAGGGGCCTTAACAGTAACATACATTTACAGACGACAGGAGGAGGGGAGAGAACATTCTACTTACGCAGGAACACCTCCTTAAATAAGGTAATAACGAGTTACTATTAACAAAAGAATATCCAAATTTTTGATTATGAAAGCTGTAAAGACTCAGCTGAGATGCCAGTAAGGCTTCATATTAATTGTCTTTCGATCGGCCTTATCCAGTATAGAGGGGTTTCACTTCGTTCAGGTTCTGCTTACCGCGACCATGCGGTGTGTACTAGCCATGCTGGCTGTGGAGTAGATGGCTGTGTAAAAGAAATCACTGCCCCGGGCCCTTTTTAACCTTCAATTCTAGTAACTTTAAGAAAAAGGGAGCTGTCATCCTTTGCAGAGCAGTGTAAACACATTTGATTGGTACATTATATTGAATTTATGGGTAACCAGCATGGGGTCTGATGACGTCAACGTAATTCCCTTTATATCAGCTTCTGGGTTGTCGGAAAGTTTGCTTGCCAGACACTTAATTCAGTCGCCTCGGGAGATCAAGCAGAAGTGCCAAGCCCTGGACAGTAATTGAAGCTATGGAACATGGCTGGACTGCACGAGTTTTGTTTCTCCTTTACGTGGGTTTCGCTCTTTTAACCTGTAGAATTTACAGTGTGCGGCTTACTGCCGTTATTAAGTACAGAACACTCATGCGACCAGCCCGGGAGGTATAGAGGGATTTCAAGTGTAGCATGGGGTGCACAGATCCAAGGAGTTCGACAAATAATCTTGGAAAAGTTTGACCAAAAAAATCGATAGGAAAACGATAAATAAAATTGGAGGCGCTCTACACACAACCCCGAGAGAACTGACTATAACCCCAGAATAAATTGATAGATAACCTTGAAGAAAGTCGACAAATAACTTCGGAGTAAATTGATAAATAACCTCGATTCGATTCGATTCGATTTCTTTATTGTCATAAGATCATTGTCCTTTAACAAGGGGGAGATAAAAAGAAATTACATAACTATATCGCATACGCATCCATTCTACTTCCCATTCAAACGCATCCATCCATCTTCACAATCGAAGCAAACTTTAGATGTGGTCAGTAGACTGACCGAACAAGTTACGTGATTCGTACACCAATGCCTTGAGACAGTCATAATAATAACCTGTATATTTGCTGGTTGTACGGCAGGCCATTCGCGATCAACTGAATGAAAAAGCTTTTGTCTTCACGATGAGCTCTGTCTTCTGTCCAGTGCTAAGTAGAGAAATCTAGCCAGATTAACCATTTCTCTAGTATTCTCAGACTGTAAAAGTAAGGATAGCTGGCTCCATGTTGAGTTGTTAAAATAGCGTTGATGTATAAATTTAATCCTGATGTCATGATATGCCTGACACTCCAAAATAAAGTGACATTCACTCTCCAACTCAAGTCCACACGCAGCACACACTACATCCTCTCCGTCTTCCATAGAGTACCCTCTAAATAACCTCGAAGTAAATAGATAAATAACCTCGGAGTAAGTCGACCAATAACCTCAGAGTAAGTAGATAAATAACCTAGGAGTAAGTCGACAAATATCCTCGGAGTAAGTAGACAAATAACCTCGGAGTAAGTAGATAAATAACCTCGGAGTAAGTCGACAAATAACCTCGGAGTAAGTCGACAATTAACTTCGGAGTTAGTAGATAAATAATCTCGGAGTCAGTAGACAAATAACCTCGGAGTAAGTAGATAAATAACCTAGGAGTAAGTCGACAAATAACCTCGGAGTAAGTCAACAAATAATTTCTGGTCGATGCCGATGGATGGTTCTCTGGGATCGTACCAATGCACAAGAGGTAAAAAGACATCAGAGGAAGCCATAAAATCCTAGATTTAGTGGGAAAAGAAGGAAGATAAAACTTCTCTTACTCACCCTGGACTGTTGTAGAGAGGTGGCTGCTCACAAGCAAAGGCCAGCTGCAGGGCGTTGCACGTGCTGGACGCGAGCTGCATGACGGCCGTGAACTTGAGGCTGATCAGTGGCCCCATCTTGAACCGCCTGGAGATGTAGCCGCCCAGGAACGTCCCCAGACATGCTGTGGTCAGCATCATGACGGCTGGAAGTGACAACAATGACGCAGTTATCGTTTTTAATTCTGTGAACCAAAAGTTTTTGCTCCAATGTTGTGGTTTTGGTTGTGTCGATGGATTGATGACCAGGACAACGATGAAGAGGAGGAGGACGATGATGACGAGGACAAGGACGTGGAGAGGAGGACAAAATACATCAACTTTCTTTTCCACTAAATCTATGATTTTATGCCATCCTCTGATATAGTGTTGTATGTGTAGCTGAGTTTAGTTCACTTCTAACTACGAACAACAATATTTTTAATCAATGAGTAGGAACCCTACCACTATCAGGAGAAATAATATTATGACACGAACAGTCACTATTTAGCAGATGAATATGAATGGTAAATATAAAGGCAAAGAACTCTCTGTCAGAGTATCTACCCATGGACATGTTGGCCCTCCAGGCAGGGAAAGAGAACTGGTTCTCAATGTACTTGGGTGTGAAGCCCTGGGCGCCCGCCACAGCGAAGATAAGGAAGCAGGTGGCGATCAGCTGACTCATGAAGACCCCATTTTTGAGCAGACGAAGCATGGCCGCCAGAAATCCTGCCCATGCGCAGTGCGAAGAAAGATGAACGACAGACAGGCACGTGACTAAAACATGTTTAAACTTCGGCCTTCACCCGAAGAGAAAGATTTTTTTAAATTAAACGCACGCTATCAAGAAGTTACATAAGTACATGTATTTTCATCTCGGTAGTATTTGCAGTAGTATCTGCTAATCTAACTATAGTAAGTTAATACAAAATTTAGCCACAACTAAAGTTAAATAAGCCCCCCCACCCTTCCAAAACCCTTCTTTTTCGAACTTCCAGTTCTCTCTCTTTCCCTATTAATTGTACAAGGTACAGTGTGCTTGAATGGCTGGTTGTATACAGAGCTCATGTTCTGTTTTGTAAACACTGTATACTTCTTAACCACTTTGAAATTATCCACAAGTTATTAGTCAAGGATACTCGTCTGTATTGTTTTTAAAACCTTTATATTCTGTGATATCTCACAAACTGACCGAAAAAGATCTTTGAATGACTAAGCGGATTGATCAAAGTACCCTATGCATGGACACACACACACACCAACATGCCTGCCTACTTATTCTAATCCCCTACTTCAGAAGCGACGTCAACAAAGCTATAACAGCAAAGAGGTGGGAATGCGGACACTATCTGAGATGAGCGCACGTCAATAGAAAGAGGAAAAAACAGTTGTGATGGGCATAGCCATTAAGGAGACCCCTAAATCACCAAATCTCACAACCAGAGTGGCCGCTGGCTCGCGCTATCAGATAACACGCCCAACGTCCGTATCGAGCTGTAGCCGTGACATATGTGCTAGCCTTTATAGCGCGGATAGTTGCAGATGCTAACAACTAACATGCTCTCGTTCTAATTGCTCTATGAGTTCTTTCAATAGTAAATTCGACAGAGGTCTCAATAGGTTAGATCGGTTTTTAGGTAGATTTCTCATCTGTACCTGTTCACCTTAGCTAGTAAAACTGCATTTCATCGAGATTTTCTTTATCTTCTTCTCACTTTGCTAACCTGTCCATGATACTAACCGGAAGAGCAAAATGTACTCTATATGTCATATATTTCCGTTTCCTTCTATATAGATTTTTTATTTTTTTTAACTGGATTTTCATTACTTACAAATAAACACAGGCCCACCCTCACCCTATAAAAGCGGTTTCAGACAGACAAACGAGAGAAGGGGGTCTAGGTAGCTCGCGTAGCAGGTGAGAGGTTGCTGGTTCGAATCCAAATGTGCCCAAGAATTATTTTCTTTAGTTAAACTTTGTGAGAACTCCATTCGGCCATCTCCCCGCACATTAAACTGCCTGTTCGCTCTGCCATCTTACTCCACCTAACAATCTGGGGGTTCTTTCGGTACATAGCTTAGACTCGCCATCCCCCATCCCCCAACTCCCTCTAAATAACCAGTAAAACGAGAGAATGAGAGAGAGAATGAGAGAGAGAATAAGAGAGCATGAGAGAGAGAATGAGAGAGAAAATGAGAGAGAGTATGAGAGAGAGAATAAGAGAGAATGAGAGAATGTAAGAGAGAATGAGAGAATGTAAGAGAGAATGAGAGAATGTAAGAGAGAATGAGAGAATGAGCGAGAGAATGAGATAGAGATCGAGAGAGAGATCGAGAGAGAGAATGAAAGAGAAAAATGAGAGAGACAATGAGAGGATGAGAGAGAGAATGAGAGAGAAAATGAGAGAGAAAATGAGAGGATGAGAGAGAGAATGAGAAAGAGAATGAGACAGAGAGAGAATGAAAGAGTGAATGAGAGAGGCAGAGCTTCCAATATCCGACAACAACTATCAGGTCACCCCGGTCCAGCTGGCAGCAACAGCGGCGGCGGCCCCGAATAAATTCCTTGGTGTCTGGCCACGCTTTGCATGGTCCGGCGACGTCCGGAGAGAAAGAGAGGGAGAGTAAAGGAAGTTTTGTCGAACCACCACACCATCACACAAGTAAACAAACAAAACACAACCCCAAACGCAGGCAAACACATACAGCAGGAAATATCACCACACTACATTTTCATACTTCAACATTGAAAAAGAAAGTTCGACCTTTGATGTAAGAAAGTGCAGCCGGAATGAAACGGAAATCCGTCTTCTTCTTTTCCTGGGGATTGTCCTTCTTGAACGAACGAGGAAAGCAGAAGAGCGGTAGAGAAAAAAGACACGCAGCGCCCCCAAATACGAGGTACCCGAGCCACCACGCTCCTATCCATTTTGGGTGTCTCGGTCCAATGCCGGTTGCTTCAGAACAAACAGCGCGACCACATTACAGTGACATCATGATGACAGCTACAACAATATTCTGAGAAATACGTGTTTAATTTTGTATTGTATAACTTCTGTTTTATTTTAACAACGAAAAGCCTGCATGGACTCAAAGCCGCAACTTTATCTTCATATGAACGAGCCAATAAGAAGAAGATGAGAAAAGAATAAAATAAAACAAACCGTGGCTTTATACAACTGGGCAACAATAAAGTGACTCTCTCTCTCTCGCACACACACACACACAAACACACACATCTCTATTCTCATGTATTCCTTTTTCTCCCTTAACAAAAAAGCAAGAATACGAAGTACGAAAATAAAGACTTTGGGTGTAGACAGCAGTAATATGTCTTCTAATCCTTGACGAAACATTTTAAATAATCTTCACCTTCTAGAGTGACGTAAATTTTTGTGAAGACGCCGCCCAGGGCAAACGCTATTGCGGGGCCCATAATCCCAAACGTGATAATGATGCCTGAAAACAGAAACAGCTGAAAGGATTGCCCTTCTGTGCAAAACAATGCAGACATCCGACTTCAAGTTTGGTGGTGCGTCAGAAATTTATGGTCGCGTTTACGTCATGTGGCTTAAAAGAAGTTGTGAGAAAGAAAAGAAAACCATCTTCGTTCATAACCCAAGGCTGGCTTGCATGAGCTTTCAGATCTCCACTTCCAGTCATAAGAACGATCATAAGGCCTATTCGCCCTGTATATTTTATGCACACCTTTACGAATTAACAGGAGATAAGAACGCTCATGCAAGCTAGCCCACGTGTGTAAGAACCTCGGAAGTGGGTATAGCAAATGAAACCAAAACAGCCATAATTTAGACAGAAGCGTGAACGTTTTCATAGAAGGGCTAAATGTGTGCTAAATATACACAAGCACATAATGAGTAAAATGCCATCTGTAGGAAATAAACGATAAGATATTTGTGTGCACAGTAAGCATTAGTTTGGGGACTTTGTTATCCCCTGTGCACATGAAAGCATTTAAAATAATTTATGTGAACCATTCCTGTTTGCTCACATGAAGTGCCCAACGACTACAAGATCTCAAACGCACGCATGCGCGCCCTTCTCCCTACCCATACTCACGAGCACGCAAGCGCGCGCGCGTACACACTCACACACACGCACGCACACACGAACAAACACAAACACCACATACACGCACAGACACACACACACGCACACACTCAAACATCCCTATCAAGTACACCAGCACAGTACAAAGACTTAAAGAAAGGATACTCAAGACAAAGTCCTCGATAGATGAAGCACGAAAGCTGACTCTATTTTTGTTCCTACCCATGTAGAACCCAGTCTTTGTCTTCTCGATGTTATTGTCAACGAAGGTGGTGATTAGGGGATGTCGAGGGGCCTTGGCCATGCCCTGCAGTATCATCCCCAACACAATGATGGCCAGAGCTGGACCAGCGTTGGCCCTCACACGGTTCTCGACACTCAAGGGGTTGGCCGCTGCTTGCAATAGAAGACATTACACCAACATTTCGTCAGTCACCCAAGCTTTAATTTTGCTTGTTTAGAACCTGTCAGGATTTTTTTAAAATCTAGTTGTACAAGATGTTAAAATAAAGATATGCAGCTGCAGCCTCTGTTTAGTAATTATAACAACCAGCCAGTCATGCCAATTACCTCCCTTGTTAGCAGGGGTATTATTCCATGCGCTAATAAGCCATTTCTATGCCCGAGGATAACGTTATAGCTCTGAACTTCTTTTTTTGGCCAGGCGGTAAGCTCACTTCTAAAATTGCGAATTATTGTCTTGAACTCAGTCGTGTGGACCTTTAATGTGTCACTTAATCTGATGTTATAAAACTATGTTCGACCCCTAGGCCTCGCAAGGAAAATCGACAATTAGTTCAATGGATCTGATAAGACCTGTTTAGCTGTGGCACCTTAATTTGATCGGATAATGAAAGACTAACAGTGCTTCACCTAGTCTTTCATGATCGGTTTTTCCTGTCATTTCAAACAGGAAGATTCGATGTTGTTTACCCTCACTCTCCTGTGGACGGCTACAAATATTTTAACGATCCGTTTTCTCGAACCATTGCTGGAATTTCAATCGAGACAAATTAAAATAGATGGATGTTAGCAAGAAATGGGGTAACTTATTTCATTGGAGGTACTATAGTATCCTGCAGCTAAAGCATTAAAATGTTTGTGTAACCAGAAAAAATAACATTTAACCTTTCACCTCAAATTTTAGTCGTAGTACCAGACAAGACAAGTTATAATCCACCCTTTTTTTAATTTACAAAGATCAATTACCATTTCCCGATGTTCCTGGCAGAGTACAAGCAGACAGCTTTGTCGCGTTAATGGTATCGCATAGTTGCCCCACGAACGTCTGGGGTGAACCAGCTGAAGCAGTCTTGCTGAAGTTGCTCCGTGTGACGTCACCAGAAGGACTGGGGGCACCGAAGACAAAATGGGGCAAGGCGCAGACAATCCCAGAAATCCCGAACAACACGGTGGCGACCCCCATAAACCGCGGAATGTGCACCTGGGGTCATTAATACGTGAAAGGACATGACAAAGAGCAGGAGAAATGGCAACATTATCCTGCCAAACATTCTGGTTGCTCCAGCATTGTGCTTAGCATTTTTAACCTCGAACACTCTGAACAAAAAAAGACAACCAAAACATCCTCAGATAATCCTGAAAAAAAGTATTAGTGCAAAGAGAAACAAACTAAATGAAAAAAATTCCTTTTTCATCATGCGAAAGCAAAAATATACTCGTATTTAACACGAGTTTGTGTTATATACATTCTTCATTTTGTATGAATAAAACAAATATGTGTATTCAAACGGTTTGATAAAACGTGTTGAAGTCTATAATTAGATCTCACTCTGGTAGCGATGTAGCTGACGAAAAGAACGACGATCAAGAAGCCCACATCGTTTGCCGCCAAAATGAGGCCTGTCTGCTCACTACTGAACCCAAAATGACGTTCTATAGTCGTCACCTTTGTGAACGTAAAGTGAACATAATGTCAGCGAAACTGCTGTTTTCCATTGCAAACGCTCAGACTGCAGTTATCCAATGCATTATGTAGCTATTAATAACATGAGCATTT
Source organism: Lanistes nyassanus (assembly GCA_004794575.1). Taxonomy (NCBI): domain Eukaryota; kingdom Metazoa; phylum Mollusca; class Gastropoda; order Architaenioglossa; family Ampullariidae; genus Lanistes; species Lanistes nyassanus. Next base: position 18,252 of record SMGT01008028.1, on the reverse strand, counting down.
CGTAAATAATTACCGGAGAACCTACGATCACCCGTATGAAAATTTAATGAAACTAGCTCGGTTAAATTTATCAGCTATCGTTTGAATGATCCTGAATTGAATAGTTTCAGTGCAATTTAAAGTTATCTCAAGCATTCACTTTTGATACAGAAAATCTACCTAAACGCAACAACATACTTATGACATCATAAGACTTGCTAATTGAAAAGATGGATTGACTAAATACAGTGTGCGACTGTCGAATTTGCTGTCAGTTTCCTAAATACACTAAATACATTGTGCAAATATTCATGGTGTCAGTTTTTTTTCTGTCTTCTCTCTTTCCTTCTCGCTTGTTCATTCCGCCACTCTCTCCCAGACGCCTTCGTGTTGAAAAATTCACAAGAGCGATACCGTGCTCGAGCAAAGCTAACCAGCGCCTGGGCGAGAGAGAGAGAGAGAGAGAGCGCTGGCTGATGTCCAAGCTTAGCACACCTTTCACCAGCCTGGGTTCAAAACACCTGCCCTCACCTGGCTGTTGACGTACGACGACAATGTGGACGTCAGCAAGGCGCTGACGCTGTAGACGCCAGAAAAAGCCGTCATGTTGCCCAGCATCCTCACGGCTGGCAGTCTGCACCGACCGACCCCACACTCAGGTCCATTCTCCCTTTCGTTGGACTCCACCTGCGAGGACCCATCTTTCCTGCTGGTCTTGGAAACCGCAGACCCATCGCTGTCCGCCATGACACTGGTCCGGGGATCGTCCTCCTGTTTTGACTTTTAAGTAAGACAAATTGTTTTCTAATAGGAAAGTTGTTCGCACCCTGTTTCAAACTAATTGATAACAACTCTTCCGACAAAACCTCTTTTTTTCTGCCAGATTTCCTCCACGCGACCACTCAAGATTCCCGTAGGTCCGTAGGTAGCGACTAGATTCTTCGCCGACCGTAAACATCAGCGATTGTGGCGTAAAGTTGAAGACCAGAGAACCTTCACGGTGCGGTACAGACAAGAGCAGCGCTGTTCGTAAACAAGGGGGCGAGGTCGTTGCACACCAGGCAGCGGGGCTGTTGACAGTTCAAGCGGTGTCATGCGCAACACATGACACTTAATTAACAAGCCAGAATACGCTGTTAATCACTCATCGCTTTCCACTCTCGCCGTGTCCTCCTCGCCCACCTTTTTTACCTCTCTCGGCCCCTTTCTGCTCCCCACACCACAACCCCCCGACTCTTTTCTCTCCACTCCACAGTTACTTCATACGTCATTTCTTGCGCGCACTCATAACGACACAGAAATATTTTTACGCGTTCACCTAATGCACAGACACATACGTACATTTGTAAATATTTTAGTGCGCTTAGGCAACTAGACGAAAGAGTTTACACACGTACACTCGCCCGCACGCTGGCACACACACACACACTAAATAATGGTCAGAAGGAACCTATTACTTCACAGGTATGTCCTAAACGGGGATTAATTACTGTAACAACTTGTCAGAAGAAGGATGGGTGTTGTAAATGTCTTAGCAGAAGCAAACTTGTGCAAATCTGGAATCCGTTATAATTTTTTTTTCAAGTGAGAAGACACAGATGCAGACCTGTGAGAAGGCCGAAGCAGTTGAATTCTCGAGAGTCGTTTTGTCAGACATCTCTTTTCAGCACCGATCAGAAAAGAGCTTTGACATTGAAACGAATCGTAATAAAAGCAGAACAATTTTTTTCTCGGTCAGTTTGCGTTCGATATTCCACAACTGCATACACGTGACAGCGGACCTTACTAATCCGGGTATATTCACCTGCATTTCTTGTCAACCACGTGACCCTATTCGCGGCAGACGGGTGTGTGCATGAGTGCGTGACTGACATTTGCGTCTTCGTGTGTGAACGAATCAGGAAGGGAGGAGAGAAATGGCCCAAGAGGTTTCCGAGAAAATAGCAGAAAACAAATGAGACAGAAGATACGAAGACGATTCTAACAATTGGGTATTGCCAGTAATCGTTATTGCAGGGGTTTACTCAAGACTGTGGAAAGAAATGCAAATGATTAAAACCGGGCAGAATGAAAGAGGTAGAGCTTCAAGACAGTGCGAATGCCGAGAAAGAAAAAAATGAGGTCAGGACAATGTAAATAAAGAAAAGTACATTTAAATAAACGAAGAGGATGGAAAGAAACGCCATTGTTCAAAATGCGCAATTTTTACAGCTGTGCTGGCTACCTGTCTGTGTGGCTCAGCCTCTCCGCTTGTCCGTCTGTTGGCCTGTTCACCTCTCTTTCTCTCTGTCGATGCACAAAAGTACTCGCACATTTGTCTTTGTGTATGTGCGTGTGTACGTGCGTGTGTACGTGCGTGTGTGCGGTTGTTTCTGCATCTGGTTTCTGTATGCGTTTATGTGTTTGCCCCGTATGTGAGTACGTGATGCCGTGTATCGAGGCACTGCATCCATTTTCTTTTCCCCAGTTTCCATCCTCTTTAATTCTGTCACGGGGATACCATCCACTGGTAGATGTTCGCAAGCTGAAAATTAAAATTTTTTCAACAGCTATGCTCATTGTAAGCCTAGAATCACTTAATAGCAACCACCTAATGCATATTGCAAGGAGATTATATTCCATTTATTCAGAAACACTCTTCACGGTTGCATAGCGAGCCATCGTCCATGGAGATTCTACCCAACAAAAAAAATAAATAAATGAGAATCGTTTCGTCACTGCAGTACTACAAAGACCTCACTGAGCTGTATAGGTCAGCTGACCCCTTTGTTGCCATGGAGATAAATGGACCCAGCAGGCATGCCCAGCCACCGTGTTCGGGAGACTGAATTCCAGTTAACACGATCTCCCTGGACCGGTTACAAATTGCATGTGTAGAGTGAGAGGTACTCATTGAATAGTTGGCAACTGCTTCCAGAAGTTGTGGGGATTCAGAGGAGAACGGGGGACCTGGTAGAAAAGTCGAGAACCCGCCGCTTTCTTTGTTTCATGTGAAATACATTCTTCTGCCGTCATGTGAAAAAAACCGTCGATCTTATCTTCAAAGCGAACGATGACAACGCAAACTTCTCGCAATGGTAATTTGAAAAATTGGTGTCCACAAAACCTCGTTTTCGAGCAAGTGTCACTGCTTCGGCACAGCTAAATCTCTTGAAAGAAATCGACCTTCCACTTTCACAAAAAAGCTTATAAGGAAATTCTTAGATTGCTACAAACTGTTGACGTCTGCTCAACTCTGTCTTGTCTCTGAGATAAAACCATGATACGCCTGCAAGAATTGAGGCCACTTCTGGTATCCATGGAGATTCTGGGACTTTTTTACGAACCCAGCGTTTCAAAGAACGTAGTAGACGGCACTGGGGAGTCGTTTCGCGAAAGGAAGGATACAGCGCGTCTTTTCTAAGGATTTAAACCGAGTTGGCTTGTTCCGAGGTTCTCGGTATTATTGTCTAGCAGTGTGTTGCATACTGTGGATCCAGGCTCTGCGCTACGTGCCTTCCTTCTGGGTTGGAATAGATTACGAAGCAAATGTAACAGCCCCTCGCATTGTTATCCTGGCGTTGACTCTGCAATGCGCGTTGAACGCAACAATAATATACCGGGGCTGCAAGAACCCAAACCAGTTTCAAGCGTTTCGCAAAATGTTCGCCACCCACCTGGCCATGAGTAGCCGCGGAGCCTTGAACGAGTCCCAGCTTCGTCTCCTGAGGAGAAAGTCGATAACAGGCGCGGTGCTGTGCTGGGCGTTCGTCCTCATCAACAACCTCTCCATCGTCGTTTTCCTCTTCGGCATCATCGAGCAGTCGGAAGTGTACGTCACCATTTTGACCATGCCGTTCGGCAAGTCCCTCGTCAGCCAGATCATCAACTTTGTCTTCTACATCCCTGTCTCGTGCGCCTGGGTGTTCCCGATCGGCATCTCCTGCCTCTTTTGCACCGTCCTCTCGTTGCACTTCCAGGCCTCGACCTCCGCCATCGAGACCACTGTCACCGCAACCGGAAGCGCCTTCCTGCGCGAGGTCGAAGCCTTCCGTCATCATCACCTACGCTTGTGCGCATGCGTGCGCGTGCTGGACGCTATGCTGCGACGTCTGATCATGGCGTCCTATATCACCAACCTGCCCCTGATCTGCTTCTTGCTGTACCAGGTGGTGACCTATAAACCGGAAGGGTTCGGCCTTTTCGTCATGCTGTTCTGGCTTGCCGTCAACTGTTTCAGCTGTGCGATGATCTCCTTCTATTCTGCCAGGGTCCACGACGAGGTGAGGTTCAAGCTTGCTCCCTCTTCATCTGCACGTGTAGCGTTGAGGTCGATTCAAAGTCAGATTATTTTCATTCTCGGGCCCTCTGGAGACACGAAGAAAATTGCAGAACACCCTAACAGAAATCCCCAGAATGGCATAATTACAATTCATGAGAGCTATCGTGGAAATTTGAGACAGCAACAACAGTAGCCAATTTTCAAGGAGGTAAGATAACCTATAAAGCAATGGAGCATAACGTTACTCGACCAACAAATTAGTTTTATCAAAGTTCTACAGGATAAAAATTGTTACCAGATTTGTAGTCCTTTGTATCAAACATTCCGTGGAGAGGTCAGAAGCTTTCAGCCGACATGACAGAGAAGACGAGTATTTTTAACAAACGAAGACGAATGCGCTGTTCTTTAATTCAGGAAAAGAAGAAACATACAAGAAATTATTATTGTTGTTTTTTTTTCAAGGCACATTCCCAGCTTGACGCATTGTATGAAGTTCCAACGCTTGGAGCTGAACCTTTTCAAGTAGCCGAGGTAATTATGGGAAGAGTTAACGACAGTGGCAAACATAGCTTTGGGGCCCGTGTGTAAAGTCGAGACTATATTTCATCATGCTGCCAGCGCAGATCAGCTATACTAAAATTATTCTCATCCCTCAAAACATGGTATCCACCTTGACAGGATTTTTGAATGGCTCAAGGAACATGTTTTTAAACATTGTTGCAGTGGTTGAAGATTTATCGTTCCATAAATGTGCTAGGCTAATTGAATACTATAGTTGACGTCTAGTTTAGCATAGGGCTTACATAGAAAAACGACAATTTTGGACAGGAGTGTGTGTGCGTGCGTGTGTGCATGTGTGTGTGTGTGTGAGGTATCTGTATTATGTTTAGTGCTTAAACATGTTTCTCGTCAAGTGCTCGGCAATCCTCCGGGCTCTCAGACGGCCTTAAGCTCTCTAGAATGTTCTCACTGGAATGTTCGCATGTCACAGCTGCAGCTTTTCATCTCCAAGCTTACTGGTCCCTCCATCGGCTTCACTGTGCTCGGCATCATTACCGTCTCCAAGGAGATGATCTTCACGGTAACGTGCATTTGGACACTAATAATCGACAGAGCGGGCCAAAGGTCATTGGGTATTTTGTTTTTTGTGTGATTGATTGATTGATTGATTGATTGATTGATTGATTGATTGATTGATTGATTGATTGATTTTTGTTTGTTTGGAGGGTTTTTTTGCTTATGTTTTGTGTTTCTTGGAGTAGTGTTAGGGGTTTGGGATGGGGGCGGGAGCGGGGGCGGGTCGGGGGTGAATTTTTTTTATTATTTTCACGGACGCGCTTTGCCTGACGACGAAAATGCTCTTTCCACGCTGTGAAAATCTCGGGGATAGAATCTCATGGAGGACATCTCCAAAGTCTTTGACATTCTCTTCCAGGAGTCTCCCTTCTTGCGCTGCAAGCATGCAACAGGCAACGCTACTAAGTTTTCTTCTTGCCCTCGGAAAGAGCATTTATCGCCTTTAAGCAGGACGCGCGTGTTATTGAGGAAACGCGTCTAGCCTCATCCCTCGTTTTGCACTAAAACAGGATGCGTTTTATCTGCTAATATGTTTCTCTTCTTCTTGTCAACAACCTCTTTCTCTGCCTGCCTGTTTCGTTGTCTGTTGCTCCGTTTGAATTCTAATTCTTTCCCTAATTCTCTCGCTTTCTCATACTCTCTCTCTCTCTCTCTCTCTCTCGATGTCTGTACTCTCTCTCGATGTCTCCACTATCTCTATTCTGTCTCTCTCTCTCTCACGCACGCACGCACCCACACCAACACACACACACACACACACACACACACACACATACATACACACATACACACACACACACACAATCACAATCACAATCACAAATCACAATCACAATCGCATCCACTCCATTTAGTCAAGCCGTCAAAACTATTCATCCGCTGTTCCAATTCTTTGTTCTTATTTGTCTTGCTTTCCTTTAACTACCTGCCTTTCAACGACACACTCACTGTCCGTCCTGTCGTGCATTTCAGCTGGGCGGCATACTGGCCTCATACTTCTTCCTACTCCTGCAGTATCAGATCTAGCGGAAGTTACGCAGTGCTGCTGAGGGTTGCACATTTCTTCCTACTGCCGCAGTATCAGACACAGTAAACATTTTCCTGTGCCTCTGACGTTTCCATACGTCTTGGATAAATCACGTAAAGTTTGTCCCGTGCCCTCTTTGGGGTCGTACAGGTGTAGGAGAGCGTGAGACCAGGATTTTTCTCTGCGCCAGCATCGTGAGGGCAGCGCCATCTCATCTCCCTCGCTGCCTTACCTTCCCTTACCTTCTCTGGTTGAGCGGGGCAGAGCAGTGCGGGACACAGGTATCGAACCAACACCTTCGGGTTCGGATACCAGCACTCTAACCATCTGGCCACCCGCGTCCCATTACTTCTTTCTACCTTCTTAATCAGATGCATCAAAAGTTTCGCTGTGCTACGGAAGTCATAGAACTTTGTGTGTGATGTTTCCATTTACAACAAAACGAGCTTCAACAAATTTTTTACAATCCGCTTATGTGTTTTCTTTCTTGGTGCACCTCTCCTGAATATTCAGAGCAACAAAATGTTTCACATCACTTGTTTTTAAAAAGACACATTTCTTTGTTAACGGTTCTTAAAATCAAGATGAGATTTCAGGTGTATGGCAAAGGGGTTGTACAACCGCACACCGGATATCAAAGACAGTCCTGCGACAGAACATATGCTGGCAGAATTTGAAAAGAAGAAAAAGGAGAAAAACACATCATATCAGCCTTTGCTGGGACCAAACTGCCGCGTCGCCTGTCGGATACTTGCGTCTCGGAGCTGTCATAACGCCTTGATAGCTTAGTCCACTGGATAAACGAAAACCATGAAAAATTTACCATCCCTTCTCATCCACTTTTTGGGAAAAAAGTCATGCCTATATAGCATTCCTTCCCTTGATAAAGTCAACGATTCGGGATCGAGTTTCATGAGTAATCGAATCTGCCCTCCTGGTCATACAAGCATTCGTAAGGCCCGTTCACCTTACGTGCCTCTTTAGGTATGGACAGACGAATAGGACCTTTCCCCCCCCCCCCATTTAACCGACCGTTTCATGTCACCTGGTTTTATTAACCTTGTGTTTCCACTTTATTTTATAAACTCAAGTTTAGTCAGTTCAGACGAAATTAAAGACACTGTTTTAGTTCAGATGTGTTGTTCTTTTGCTAGTTTTTATATCATCCTTGCGGAAACAAAAGTGTACCTTTCTTTTGTTAATGCCCATGCGTAAACGCTCCAATGTTTCGCGAACGATCGGCAAGGAACCTCTGCACGTGCCTGAATACGTCTGACTGCGTTTGCAGCAATTACAGTCTCGACGCTTGTTTGCTTTTGCTTGCGCCTCTGGGCGCCATGTTTGTCTGTAGGGAATACCTTCGGCTACAACCGTTTCGTCGATAAAAGGTAAACACAGATAGCACAGATCAAACGAAACCTAATGGGCTGCGGCATCCACCTACCCGAAAAAAAACTAAGTAAAAATCAGTGCGTGAACACTTTTTAACTGGAATGCAAACATCTCGCGGCTGACTAAATATTTATTAGTCTTTACCCTGGCGCTGTTTCAGACGTTTTTCTGCTCCGTCAGAAGTCGGATGATGATTTAGACAAGTTTAACCGTTTTCTGGGACCCACTGAACTGGGTCGTGAAGCCTGGACATAATATTGCTTTGTCAAAGGCCTTCCAAGTGCACAGTAAATTTACAGGCGTCAACTTTTATATATGGGCTACATGTATCTCCAACCACAAATAACTACACCTAATTCTGGCCGACGTTCACGTGCACGAGTGCGCATGCGTGGGCAAGTTTGTTTTTGCGCTAGTGAGCCTGAGAACGAACGTACAGTGGTCATGAGCCGGAACCTGTGTGAGCTGGTTACTGTGTTTGTGTGTCTGTACGGGTTTCACGCATGTTTTGTAAATGCGTTTGGTGTGCATTATTTTCTGTATGACTTGAGGGAAATAAAATTGTTCCGTTCAGTGATGATATTAAGTTTTATTCAGCCAGAAGAGGGTGTAACTCTCGTCCATATGTTGATATTGGGCTATTGCAAGACCTAACTCTGTTTCCATATCTCCAGTTGCCATTTACATTACAGTTAACATTACAAGTATTACAACATCAACATAATACAAGCCCAGTTTCAAAATAAAGCAAAAAGGGTTTCGAACGCATTCTGGAGGATTTATTTCAGTCCAAACGTCTGTAAATCTGTTTTGATTACAATACAAATAATTGTTGACTACGGTGTCACAGGACAAACTGTAATTAAATGTTTACAGTTTAAAAGACTACAACAAAACGTGCAGCTGGTGCAGGACTCAGATCGACCTTGCGAAACTTTGGATTTTGAGTAATCTTCCGAACAACAGCACGATGGACATGTTGTTTTCTTCTGAACGGATTAAAACATGATCATTAAGGAAATGCATCTTGATTGAGATTTTTTAAACAATTAAGTCTCGCGCTGTACTTATTTTACCCTGTCATCGTTTTGCATCATGTTGATGAAATCACAACATATTGTGGGGAGTTTTTTGTTTTGTTTTGTTTTTTTGTTTTGTTTTGTTTTTTTAGTGTCCAGTTTGTTGACGAGTTTCCATCAATTCGTATCAACACCCGCCTCGCTGCTCCTCCCCATTGCGTCATTGTTGTCCTTGGGGCGGGGGGGGGAGTAGATGACCGTCATTCTAGTTACCTGGCACGTGGGTGGCCACGCTGATATATGACGTCACTATACCTGGTAATCCAGAAGCACGATGAAGTAGGTCACAAGAAGTCCCCCGAGCTGACACGAAATTAAAAACACAATGACCACGATTAGTATTTTGTTGATCGGCATTATTCGATTTCCTCTGTTGTTATTTGTGATAGTGGTGGCAATTAGTCGCAGGGATATTTGTGACGACGGCGCATGAATCTTTGCACCTTTACTTTCGATACGTGTCCAGCTTTTGTGACCTAGGTTTTGGCATTTGTCTGGTTAGCACAGACACTTTTGCTTGCGCTCTAGTCCATTGCTTGGGCGGGGGGGGG
>SMGT01008027.1:208059-229298 GCA_004794575.1 Lanistes nyassanus | reverse complement strand
TTGGAAGAAAATATGTACAGTCACTTCTTAAATGTACTGGTAAGGACTAGAACAAAATGAAGAAAGGTATCACAGCTATCTCTGGCTGCGAGTGGCTGCCTGAGACAGGACAAAGAAAACCCAACAGATGTCTGCTTATCCTTGTAGTCATCAGGTGTGTGTGTGTGTGGGGGGGGGGGGATGTCTTTAAATGGTGGTTAGTTCTACAGACATCCAGCCCTGTATCTGTTCCTGTTTGTTGTTTATTGGTTTCTAACGCAGGCGCTCTCACGCAATATATCAACAGTACCCACAGTCACACACCCACAGTCACACACCCACTCTGACACGCTACACTGGCGCACTGATAGCCGCGCACGCACACACGCACACAGAGATCAGCGTCATGACAAGCTGTCCCCACGGATTTGAACCCCGTGCTGACAGCTGGAGCACCATTATCAAGAAGCCATGGCCAGAGTCACGTGACTCGTTAGGCTCAGCAGCCGACACCCACGAGTCTCGGCGGGCAAATTGTCTTGAATCGTTTCGCGCCAAGCCTGGCGTTTTACGAAGGGAGATCGTTTCATCATCCTCCAAGGCCGAGTAACCCATGTTTAAAGGATTTCGCCTCGCACGTGCTGGCGATGTGCGGCGCCGGCAGAGGCGGAAACAGTAGCCGTTGTGGGGACACGGCTGTCTCCGTGTGCGGCCTTGATGCCCCCCTCCCCCATTGCTTTTGGCGCCTGTTCGTGTGACGTCGAGCATGAAAAAGCGCAGAATAATTGGAGCCAATCAAAATACAGTCTTACGTAAAATATGCTAATCTCGTGGGGTCACCACTGAAAACCTTGCAGTTTTCTGGAAGATCTTTACTGAATACAGGGAGACTTCACAATGCATGCAACTTCTTATAGCCATAGAGAATGACAACAAACTATAGCGATGAAAGCCCAGTGGTTAAAGACACTGGTTTTCTGCGATTGAATGGCTGCAGATACGAACCCTGTCGTAGCTTTTTTTCTGAGGCATCACAGCGCAAATTCTTACAGCTACAGTGAACCAACCAAAACCACTGGATGCGATTGAATTGTTGCAGATTCGAACCCTGTTCTAGCTTTTTGTTTCCTGTGGCAGCACAGCGCGAATTCTTACAGTTACAGTGAACCAACTAAAGCTAAAGTGATGATATTCCTGTGGTAAAGACACTAGCTTTTCACGATTGAATTTTTAGAGGTTCGATCTTCATGGTAACTTTCAATTTGTTTCGGTTTGGGATTAGGGTTAGGGCTAGGGTTAGGGTTAGGGTTAGATATTAGGCAGGGGCTTCTGCTTGCCTGTATAAGTTGAAGTCTGTGTTTTGGGGTCCAAAGGGATGTTTACAATCTGATTCCAAATCGGCTCACTTAAGTTCGTACCAAGCTAGGACTCGCCTCAGAGTACATGTAGGAAAAAAAATTTCGCGGACCGGAAAGCTGTCGGCGTGTGTCGGAAAGTCCACTGCACACCCGTGTATTTGCGCTTGCGTATAACGATTTAACGTGTGTGAGGCAGGAGAGAGGGAGGAGGTTTGGAAAGGAAAAGAGAGGTTCATGTATGATTGAATGGAGTGTTTGTGTGTGCGTGCGTGTGTGCTCGTGTGTATATATGTGAAAAATGTGCATTATAGCAATGTTCGTAAAGAAAATGATTTTTTTTAGTGTAACAAAGAAAATTAAGGACAAAGGTAAGAAAGAAAGAAAAAAAGAAGGGAGTAGGTAGAGGGGTAAGAATAGAAGAGAAGGAAGGGGGAGGGGGTTCAGAGAGAAGATCGGAAGATGGAATGGGAGGACCAATTGGCTACGCTAACTTACACAAAGAAACTGACCATGCAGGTTATTTCATCCTGGTCTTTTGTTCTTAGCTTCATTTGGGGGAGACGCAATTTCATTAAGTGCAAAAGCGGCGGCTGGCATAAAAATTGTAATGATGTGCGTTGGCCCCTATTAGCCCTTGTCCACCGTTAGAGAGTTTATAAGAAGGAGCGCTTCAACCTACTGCTGTCGTGGCCACCGAACCAAATGTTTTATATCGATGTTTCCCAGAGCTTCGGAAATTCTTAATATCCCCAATTGATCTGAAAATGTTTCTTGGTTTGTTTAATCATTTCTCCAAGAGTCCGGGAATTTTAGCAACTGCGTCTCCTTTTGGCCGATACACGGTCGCGTTTGTTTGGGATTTTTTTCCCACGTTCAATCTTCCTGAGATCCACAGACTGTCTCGTGTGATTCCAGAGCAATATTTCAAGACCTTGTGCTCTGTTTTCCCCGACGGATGCGTTTCCATCTTTTAATACCGTCCCTATAAAGAACATGTCAACAGAGATACCTGCAATTTAAACAGACTTGAAGATTCTAAGAGCTAGAAAGTTAAAAAAATAAAATAAAAATTAAAGCGAAGTGCCTAGAATAACAAATAGGAAACGGAAGGGATTATTCTCGTAACTTTTTGATTTCTGGAATTCGAGATCGAACACTTTCACTCAAGCTTTCTGAAGAAAAAAAACCACTAAAAGACAAGAAACGCATATTTGTCTCTGGAAGAGGGGATAGGACTTGCCTTTACATTCCAGAAGTTAAATGTTTTTCGTTCCTCTTCACATTCATGGCCATATAACTCCGGGCATTCGACCGCACTCTCGACAACAGATACGTCATGATTCCTTTTCTTTCTCTTCGCCTTAGTTATTTGTTTTTTTCTTGCGGCTACTCTCTTTTGGTTGCCTGTGTGGTCCTTCATTTTATTTCATTGAAAAATATTGTCTATTTAAATCTTATTTATTGTTTCTGGCTTGCCTGTTTTCTCCGCATTGCTTTCTTTTTGCTTTGTTTCTTTGTTTTCTAATCCATTTTCTATTCTTTTTGTTTTCCTTGTTTGTTTATTTTTTAGTTTCCCTTCCTTTCCTTTATTTTCCAATAGTTCTTTGTTCTTTTGTTCTTTCTTTCTTTCCCTTCGTTCCTCGGTCATGATGTGTAGATGTGTGACGTCATTCTATTGCCGCTGTCAGGGGTGCGACATCTGTAAGCACGTGCACGCAGTGATTTGTGCCCTAGGTCACGCAATCAGGTCCGCGCGTGTCACAAGGGCGAGGTCAAGTTATCCTCATCTAAAGCGACAAGTCATGCAATATTATGTGATGCGTCTCGACAATGCGATGGTAGCGGTGATGAAAGTTGTCGTGAACTCTTGACACTATCACAGTAGTGCCAGGAATCCGCAGTGGAATATGTCTGGGAGACCGTTGCCATGGAGACGACAATACGTAATAAGTACGTGTGTGTTTATGTCTGTGCACACACACACACTATATATATATATAATTATAAAATGTTATTGCCAGTACTTACTAACTACAATCAGCAAGATTTGACACTAAATGCAGAGCAATTATATTCAGTGGTGCGTGTGTGCATGCGTGTTGGGAGGCGGGAGTATTGAGAAATAAATATCGGTACAGAATATTATGCTATATTAAGAAGAATTCACAGAGGGCTGGCAATTATCGCATGATGTATAACATCGTAACAGAAATACAGAGTAAAAGAGCATGGCTAGCTATATGACTCGCGAACATTATACAATACTTCAAACGTCTCCTGACAAATTTCCATTAACAATGGGCAAAATTTGGTCATCCATACTGGTAACAAATTTTCGTGTATACTGAATAACAAACTGCATTGTCTAATATATTGTAGGACAAGCAGAAAACAGACTACATAGATTTATTTACATTGTTCGCTTAATTAAAGCCTTCTGTCTTGAAGTTATTTTTTAAATTTTGTTAAACTTAAGCTGTAATTTGTTACCTGCTATTCTAAGTCTGCAATTTAACCAATAACTTTATATTCTCATTTTAATTTTTTTAATCTGCTGAAAGGAAGAGTCTAAACTGCCTGCATTGAAACAATTCACAACACTGTAGTGTGCAATGCTGCTAGTTAATCAAGGTTCTCTGCATACTGCAATACATATTAATGCTGCAGATAACTTTCGGGAAAAAACGTCACTCTTTCCTCTAAGAGTTTTATGCTGCGATGAATAAAGACAACTATAATAATAAGCATAAGGTCCTGTCATATATATATATATAAACGGATGTGATATAACAAAATGAGAGCTGGACCTGTCATACCATCATCGTTTGTTTAGTTATTAAAACTGTGGGTGACTCATGGACCTAAGGGCGGCCTAGTCAGCACAAAAAAGGAAATGTAGTTCTCACACAGGGAACGACACATGTACTGGGGGGGGGGGGGTTAACCAGCCTTCCCCGACCAGGTATCATTGACGATAGTCCCATTGGGGAGACAGCATGATGTCAGCAAAAAGCGGTCGGTGAACTCGGGAAACCCAAACATTGTAACTAGCGCCTGTCAACAGGTCATAAGTTGGATACCCACATGATGCCGCCTGCGAGGGTAGGGGCACGTGAGGCGGATGAATCACGTGATGTACAGGGAGAAATAAGAAGGAGAACTCGGAGTCTAGGGGGCAAAAAGAGGACGAGAAAACTCATAGATCGAAAAGCAGAGAAAAGCTCGCTCGGACTTCCGCCCAGACATGGGGACTTGCTTGCTTGCGCGTCGGACTTCCAAAGTCCAAGCCACGGAAAGCCAAGGCGGGATGTAGTGAGATAGAAGACACAGGGGGGTGAGGGGGGTGAGCCACAGGGCTGCCTTCTTCGTGCACCTCTGTTGCATCTGTGTAGAGTAACTGCCTTTAGCCGTCAGGAGATAGCAAACAAAAGTAGAAGGGCAGGCTTAATTCCGTCTATGAGTCACTAAGGGAAGCGGTCAGTATGGAAAGAGAAAGAGGTCCGTGCCCACTAGACAAACTAAATGTAAATTAGTTCCATGGTTAACCCGGCCACCACCAGAGACAAACAGGATGAATAAAGTTTGGGACGTGCAGCCCTAGTTGGTCATTTGTACGACCGTAGAAGGTAGGGCGCATGGAAAGAGGGGTGTGACGGTAACTGAACCGTGCGTCGAACGAAAGGAACGGAAACGTCACAATAGGCAGCGTCATGATAACATTCAAACCCATCCTTCTCTCGATTCTTCCTCCCCGTTTCCAGGGAAATAAGATAAGAGAAACAAAGAAAACAAAAGAGGAAAAGAAACAAATACAAAAAAAAGAAATATCGAGGATTAAATTGCAGGCGAATATCAATAACCTAATCGTAGGCAACTTTTCGATCCCATTTATTCCCCTTGCGGAAGGGGAGGAAATCCCTGGGTACGTTCGTGGCATTCATAACGCAGGCGAGCTTAAGATCTCAGACGGCTGACTGTCACACATCGGACCAGATGGAGTCTCGAGCTGAGTAAGGAGAGAGTTTTGCGGATGACCTACACTTCATGTCACATATCATTCCGAACACTGGCGGTCGTCTCTGTCAGAATAGGCAGAAAGAGGGAGGGTGGGAGAATGACAGCCTGGTTCGACGACCTTGTCCAGACTAGTGTCGATCGTCTAGTTAATCTTTCTTTACCTCAGGCGCACCAGAAGCTGTAGTATCTGCCTTTTAGAGCATTATCTCCTTCGTCTTCATCATAGATATATATATATATCTCTCTCTACCCCTCCCTCTCCAGTGCTCTGCCCCTCCTGTTTTTCTCCCGTCCTATTATCGTCTTTCCCAATACTCAGCCCCCAACCCCAGCGTCTCACTTTGCCCGTATTTCTATTGTCTCCCCCCCACCCCCACTTTTTAACTGTCCCTCTCAAAAGTGCATGTGCGCGAACAAGTGTGTCAGTGGACGCGGGAAAGTGTGTGCCTTTACGTGCGTAAATATCCGGTCTCTACCTTTACGTTTTAGTGTGAGTGGTACACAAGCTTTATACTATTACGGACAGGCTAATAGGCAATCATTTGCATGCATCCAGAAAGGGAAAAAGCCAATCCTTGTGAAAATATTTTCAAAAGTGTTGAGATAACAGCAAAACCCCGCAAGTTAAATATCTGTCAAACAAGGGCTAGATAAAGCAATACAATAATAGCCAGTTAATTGGCGTGCGTTGATAGCCGTTTCAGCCAGTGGTTTTGGAAACTAAACATTCCTTGTCCTGCTGATTGGTTTAAAGACACATTTTGCTCTCTGCCTGAGCGCATTCTGTCGACCGTCTATTGCAAAGTAAACATGATTCGCGAGGTGGAGGCAATGCAGTTTAGAACGAAATCTTTCTAGTCTGTTAATAATATTGGCGGTCTGAAATCCGTACACCAGTCAGCCAAATGAAAAGAAAACAACGCAGATATTGGGACCCAAAGTACGAATCAACAACTCACCTAAAACGCTTTCTCTTCGACACACAGCAAACGTTCTCGGCGATATTTGAACTTCGTTTGCTGAACGCCAGGGTAAGGTCGTTTGTTTCGTGGTTGCGTTTGTTGAGCGTGGAACACTCTATCTTGTCTCGACAAACGCGAGGGCTTTTATTCCGAGTGAAAAGAACTCGGTAAACCCCGCGCAAGCTACAGACTTTATCTCGAGCGCTCGGCCGTCTTTGAAACGTAACGAGAAGCAAACAAGCCAAACCATTTGCGTGAACGGCTTTGCAAACCGTGGCCTGTTGATCTCTTTCAAAGGTTAGGGTTGCGGGTCGCGTATGCGTGTGTTAATGTTCTGTAGGTAGATCCCCTCCAAAACAGTTAGAAACGCTATGAAGGAGCGGGTCGCGTATGCGTGTGTTAATGTTCTGTAGGTAGATCCCCTCCAAAACAGTTAGAAACGCTATGAAGGAAAACGTTTGGATCCACTATTACCATCCATCCATCCATCCATCCATCCATCCATCCATCCATCCATTCACCCGTCCCTCCATCCATCCATCCATCCGTCGTCAGATTAACCAATTTACAACAATTTCAACGAACGAACGAACGAACGAACGAACGAACGAACGAACGAACGAACGAACGAACGATTAACGAGTCAATCTTCCGCTTGGTCAGTTTTTGGAATATGCCCCAGGTTGTTCTCTAGGCCTTTGCTAAGATACCCGTGTTTTTGTTTAAACCGTTTTCATCAGGTTTATCAGTACATGAAGGAAAAGATACAAGGCTTGAGACAGAGAAAACGACGGCACAGACGAAGACATTGACCAACATATTTAGCTACCGACAAATTGGGAGACATAATGAGACATGACTGAACGGAAAGATGGAAGCTGTTTTTTGTACATGCATCGCGAGTTGACTTAACAGCGGTGGAAATCTTTCGGAAGGGGCTTTGGCTTTCGACGAATCGCTCGCAGCTGTGACGTCGAATTCAGCTCTTGAAGTACCCGAATTATCTCTGTGAATCTGAAAGTTTAACACATGTGGCACCCAGTTCACCATTAAGCTGAGGCCCAGTGTAATTTCCGCCCTTAGATCGACCCGAGCTCTCAAGAGAGCACTGACTGTATTTTTTTTCTTTCTTCCAGGCAATGAAGGCATTTTCCCTCCCTGGGTTCAAACCTCCTATTCCACCCATTGACCCATGTCCGTCATTAGCAGCTTGAGCTAAAAGAGAATGCGCTTCTTTGAAGAACATGTTCAAAAGTCGTCATTAATTTTATGCTTTTCGAGAAAATCATTGAGTTGATGATTTGAACTGTTTTTGGTTTGCGTTACTGGGCAGTTCAAGTATTTGTATGGATTGATTGATTAGGCAGGAGTGTTGTTACGTGTGTGTGGGGGTGGGTCCGTGTGTGTGTGTGTGAGCGAAAGTGAATGAGCGAATGCGTACTTTAGTGTGAACACGAGGAGAGAGAGGCGGAGAGATAGAGTGAGAAAGTTGGGTTTTTGACATTTTTTTTATATCGTTTAGCTGAATTTGTGTGCACGTGGGTCAATGATGCAAATGCACTGAATTTTCAATCAGCCATTGAAAACGGACAACAAGCAGCGATCAACATGTACAGTCCATATGAAGTAGGCTGCCTTTCTAAGTGTAAACTGGCAGTTCGATTGAACGGAAAAGCAAATTACAAAAAGTACGGATGTCATAAAATTCTCTGCCCGTGTAAAGAGGTTTCTGCCCGTTAAGTCGTCACGTTCCCGGGAATTAAAGAGGCTGGCGGACACACGGACAGACAGATTTTCAGACATGCACACTGACAGACTGACAGATTGACAGACAGAGGGACAGTCATACTAAAAAGCGAAACAGAATCCACATATATATATATATATGGGTTTTTTGGTGTGTGTCCGTGCGTGCATGCGTTCATGTTTCTTTAGGTATGGGCAGTGTGTGTATATATTTTGGACAAAGAAGCAGATGCACCGAGACACAAAGGTAATCAACATCCAATGGCTGAGGGAAAATAGGAAAAAAAAGACATCAAGCAAAATAAATATGCGATAGAATGATAGTATTTATACTCGCAAAGAATGCGTGCGCACCTGTATCAATGTTCCGGTGATCCAATATATTCACCCTCCATCCCTCACCCTCTCCCCCTCCCCTCGCTTGATGACCACCACGCAGATGACACGATGTTGTCATCAGACGTAATTACGTCACAGTGTGGCGCTGCAAAATGTAGGACAGGCTCTCGTATCCCTGCGTAATACTGCATTCGCCATAATCTGCTGTCCACGCGCATGCGTCAGACATCCACATGTACTGCTGCTATCTAACAAGGCATGCTTCAGACGCCTGACACCCGTTCCTTACATGCCATGTCATGCCGCAGTATGGTCCTCGCTGCAGGATGCGAGTTTGCATCTACGCGTCGTCTCAGCAATTTTCCCAGCACAGTGACCAGAAAAGTTTTCGCAAGAAACAGCCAAAAGCGAAAATAATAATAAAAATCCCTATTAATTCAAAAAGTTTCTAAGGCATCTCTTTAGTAAGAAATTAAATATTTGAATTTCACTGCGATAGACGAAACTAAAATAAAGTCACATCTTGTGACAGATAGATCACTTTATGGTAGCACACGTACACTGAAACCATCTTGTTACATGGGCACCGGTCCCTAACAAGTACTGTTCCCTACAGTGCAAATGTCTGGCAGCCCAGTTACTAGACTGCCAATTTCTAAGTCCTAAGTATGACTCGACGGGTTACGAAAAACCACCGACATCCCGTCTCGGAACATTAGGCCACCGAGGCGGTCCTTACGAAAGTAGAGGAGTAATGAAATGTGGGTGGGGGAGCAAAGGGACACTGACAGGTGACCAAATCGCATATTCCAACCGTCTCCTCTTGATAACGATGTCCAGCTGAAACCAAGCGACAGATTATCTGGCATTATTATTCCCGGGCATTATCATCGCTACCAACCATGGACAGGCAACAGAACTCAGAGACAGGAAGTTAAAGCCAGATTTCTCTGGAATCGTGGCGACAGAACAAAGAGAGTGCAGAATAATGACTCAAGAAAGCTTGCACGACGCCCACCATTTCTTTTTGATTCTCTGCAACAACGTCCAATAGGATCGGACACCTGAGGCGTGCGGCCTCCAAATACTTTCCTTTCTAGAGCCGTGCGCAGGAGAACATTAGGACACAACGGAAGCGGAAGGGACTGGGATGGTTCTAACATGTTCAAGAAACACCATATCAATTTGATGCAAAGCTAGTCATCCCACCAGCAGAAATCCCTTTTTTTCCCCAAAGAAAATCTCTTTTAATGCTAGGGGCAAAATTAATACGACTACAAAAGCAGAAGGACTACCAAGATCTAACAGAAGCAACCTCTTTACTAAAATGACATCTAAAGCGAGAAAGCATATTAGAAGAGGGGTGGACTCATTGAAGAAGTCGTGGGCTTAAGTCACTTGCGCAAAGAGTTTTTGTACCCTCTATTGTTTATAACAAGTAATTTGATATATTTTGGGGTAATATTATTGTCGTGCATTTTGCAGTACAATTTAAAAATGGGTCGGATTAAAAAAAAAAAAAAATTAAGCCCCGTCTCCTTTTCCCTTTCATTCTTAGTCTCTTCCTACATACCTCTTTCTCTGTCTCTCTACCAGTTCTACCGTGCGTGTGGGTGTGTGCGAACATCAGAGGAAGCCAGAACGAGGCAGGAGGAGCGCGCGCAAGGTACAGAAGATTTAATTCCGTCGTCTGCGCCCTTGTTGTCAAGGCAGGTCCAGAGGCGTGCACATAATTCTGCCGGTCAGGGGAGCTGATAAAGAAAGTCAGCCAAGCCTCATGAAGCGTTGCAAGCAGCGACATTATTGTTGGCCAATCGATGAGAGCTTTATTGTTATACTCATTCAGCCTCTGTCTGAGTTTAAAACTTTTTCTTTCCAGTTTCTTTCTTTCTTTTTTTTCTTTCTTCTGTTTGCACTTTCACTTGTCTATTCTTCTGTTTGCGAATGTGAATAACTCAACATTTATACGTTTATCTTTCCGAAGCACTGTTTTTATATTCAATGTCTTTCTCGTTCTTTTGTGTTTATTGTCAGTCGAGACATTCAGACGCAAGGGCCGTTCGTCTTTCCCCTGCCCCTGATTATTTATATTGGGACGTGACCTTCAGACACGAGGTCACTTCGCTTCGTTAGGTCTGTCCGTTGTGGAGGTTCGGGGCTGGGTGAAAATATAGAAGGTGGGACTGAGGACGGCCTTATCGACAGCACAGACAAGTGTTTAAAGGATGATAAAGGGCGCTCACGTGGGGATTTTGTTTTTGACGACGGAATCATGAAAGTGTTTACACAGCCCTTTATTCAGTGTTCGTCTGTGATAAATTAGATAATACAAGTGTGTGTGTGTGTGTGCCTGCGTGTTTGCGGGTGTGCGTGGGGGGCTCTCTCTGTCTGCGACCCTGCGTGGCTACATGAATGGTTAAGTATATGGAATGTTTTTCGCACAGTCTAAGTAGATAAGTATGTGTGCGTGTGAGCGTGTGTGGGTGCGTGCGTGCGTGCGTGCGTGCGTGCGTGCGTGCCTGCGTGCATTGCATCCTACGTATGATGATGGACGGATGAATGGATGAACGGAAAGAGTGAGGGATGTATGCATGCCTAGTATTAATACTGGCTTTCATGATTGCTCTTGTAAATGTATGTAGATGTGCGTGTTTGTTCGTTAGTTCGTGTCCGCAACTGTGCGTGCATGCGTGCGTATGTGTATGGGGGGATGCGCGTGAGGGTGTGCGTACATGCGTGCGTGTCTGATCAACCTTGGTAACGTAGACTTGTATGCATAAATCCCATAACACTTCCAGTAAGAACGGTAAGGCCCTTCATCTTTTTGAGATGTAGAGGGATTTTTTGCTGAAAAAGAAAAACGAACGTTCATGGATTTATTTTCACCTTTGGGCCGGGCTGCAAAAGACTTATTTTCTATGTTATCCTTATAACATCTTACAGTTTTCTCGTGTCATGCGTCCTGTGAACTAACTTACAAACTTATGGCTGAAACCAATATTTACTTAACTGACCACGTGCACAGCCCTAAAGTGACAGAGCATTGACATGTGGTCGTCCTTTCATGAAAGCGCGTGTGAAACCTGCTCACTGAGTGAAACGGAAACAGAAACGGAAATACGAATCCCCAGTAGCGCACCTCACTAGTGTCAGAGGTAGAGATTTCTTAGAGTTCAGACACTCTAGTACAGTTCGATATGTCAAATTAAAAAGAAAGCCAACTTGTTTACTTGAAGCTGGAATCCAAAATGGTGGTCATCCGTCTCTTCTTCCTCCGCATCCCACGCGCATGCGCACTAATCTTCATTTTATTTCAATTCTCTCGCGACACAACCCAAAAGCTGTCTGGAAACATTACGCCCCCACCTTGCGTAATGCGAGTAATGTTACCGCTGGGTTAAGTTCTGATCTCCTTTGTCCATACTCATTTCATACCACGACTGCTGTTGTTTTTAATATACAAGGAAGCACATTCAAGTCCAGCGGATTATGAATGCTTCAGCTATTTTTCCCACGGAAATTTTCCTCGTTTACCTTTATTCCTGCTTCTTGTTATCAGTCAACCATAGCCTTTAATACACATTACAGAGACAGTTTGGGAGATAGGGGAGGGGGAGGAACTTCAGTATCCTGGGGTGGCTTGCATGAGCATTCGTATCTCCTGTTCATACGCAGAGGTGCACGTAAACACAGTGCGAATGGGCGACCGCTTTCATGACCGGAAGTGCCGATAGAAACGCTCGTGCAAGCGGACCCTGAACTGGACTAATTGACACTCGCATAAAATAAGGGCGGGTGCACGGGGCGCGACAAGGACACGAAGTATGCAAACGGTCGCACATTTCTGTTGGCGTGTGTGGGCGGACATGTGCACTGTCGTGCATTTACTGACACAGCCTTGTGTTCCTCTGGGATTGTCTGCCCAAGTCATGATGCCAAATAACCGTGCAACGTCCCGCTGAAGCGCTGTCTAGGGCATCCACGCACTTGAACAGGCGCACGCGCATTGTCTCATTCACAGACATGTCTTCCCTAGTGCTTAATGGAGTATCACAACATATAATTCGTCATTGGCTCATTCACAGACATGTCTTCCCTAGTGCTTAATGGAGTATCACAACACGTAATTCGTCAAAGACAAATTTGTTCGTGTTTTCCATTACACTGGAGAATGAGTCGCCATGTGTGTGCGAGTTCAGTTTGCTAAACTTTCATGCGATGGCTCCAAAATTTCATTCTTTAATCTTGGTTTGTTTTGGTCTTACAAACAAATATGCGTGCGCCTGTGATGTGTATGTGTTATCTCATTGATTATGTCATATTTTTGGTATAAATGGGCTCACAACAGAATTAAAAAAAATAATTGACAACAACACATCCATATAGCTTCACGCTGTAATAAATTTCAGCCTCATTTCAGCCTCTTCTCTGGTAAAGGAATTATTTTTCAGCAACAGTAGCTTCTCTCGTCAGATCTTTTGTGACTTTGACACCAATGACGTCACTAGCATAAGTGCTGCCACCATGCGGCACGTTAGCTTCCATGCGTTCTTCCTCACGCGCGTTGCTGCAGCTGCCTCGCTTCGTATGCAGACCTTACACGTGTTGGGCTAATCGAGCCGCAAAATAATCGCGCTTTCAAAGCGAACTCACCTCCGCGTGATCGCCATTATGTTTTCCTTAACCGACACGGGCGGCCCACAGCACGTTCCTAGGGCCGCCGGCGAACAATGGCGCGCGTGCCGAGTTCTCGTCTGCACGAGATGTGCGAGATCACGTTCGAGGCGGCAAAGCAGGGGATTTCAGTTATGAAAACATTCCTCACATCCCCGTGCACAACGGGAGGTAGGGGAGAGCATAATTTTCCATTATCTCTCCTGATTACGTTTTCATCCGCCATGTGCTTAAATCTACGGCAATAAGAGTTTTTCCTTTATTATTATTATTTTAAAATTATTTATTACTCTTCTTTTAATTTTCTCCTGTGATCGTTTCGGAAAAAGTGACTTCACTGGACGTGAAGTTAACTTTCTTTTGAGGATGTCAGCAGAGTGTGGAATGATCAAAAGCTCCTCATTCAACCAGCTCGAATTTCTCTTCTAGATAACTCATGCGCAAAACGAAAGTGCAGTTAATCTGGGAAATTACTGTAATGTTTGAGGGGGGGGGGGGGCAAGTAGTTGTGGCTAAGAGGCAGAGAACTAAAAGCAGAAATGAAAAGTGCAGAATAGGATGACAGAGAATGAATTTTAAAGAAAGAGGGAGTGATGGAGAGACGGTGTAGCAAAATGAGAAAGAGAGAAAAATCCAAACGACAATGACGTTGATGTAATTTTTTTGGATCTAAGATCAAAGATACGACCCAAACATAGCTTTCCAGTCTTCTTGTCACGAGAACCCTGTTTTAGAAACTTCATCCAAATTTTACTGCAACCTGGCTGAAGATCAGTCGCCCCCTCTGTCTGCCTGTCTTTCTGTCTTCGTGTCAGCCTGACTTTCTGTCCGTCTCTCTTTCTGTCTGTCTATCTCTCTCTGTCTGTCTGTCTCTCTTTCTGTCCATCTGCCTGCGTGTCCGTGTGTCCGTGTCTTTCTGTCTGTCTGTCTGTCTGTCTGTCTGTCTGTCCGTCTGGGGGTAAGAAACAGAATACACGTACGAGACGTCTTTGTATCATTGAACCAAATATGTTTTCAATGTTTTGCGTATAATTCTGATGCGTAGAGAAAGATTGCTTTCGTTTGTTGAACTATACACTTTTTCTTTTTCCTTCATTCTTTTAGTGTTTTTTTTTCTGTTTCTTCGTCTTTCTCATTTCTCTGGTAAAATTTGAAGTGCAAGACACTTGTTCATGCAGAACTATGAATTATTTCAGTCTGAGTTTTAAAAATGAGTTTCCTCCAGAAATCTAGCTTTGGTTAAATATCTTTTTCTTTGTGAATTTCTAAAAGACTTTCATTTTTATTTATCAGGACACTTCGGTGACATAACAAATGTCCATTCAACATAAAAACATAGGGTTTGAAAATTTACAAAAGGTATAAACGTCAAAACCAGATAATATTTCCAGATGAAGCATGTAAAACCCCAAATGTGATTTTTTTAACTCTAAGAATAAAAACGTGTTGTTGGAACTTCTTCTTTTACCAATACCACTTCTTTTATTGTTTGTATTAATCATAACCCTACTCCCTTATCTACCCGCGTGCCTGAACGTGTCTGTCTGTCTGTCTGTCTGCCTGCCCGACTTAACTACTGACTGGTGGTCTGGCTGTCGGCCGATTCCTGGTCAATATGGTAGGATGTCGGCGACCGCCTTTATCTGCTTACATTTCAGTCACCCACCCACCCGCTGGCTCGCTCGCTCAGTCACTCACTCAGTCACTCACTCACATTTTGCAATCAAAACAAAAGAGTTAACAGATGGCAGGTTCTCCAAGTAATGTAAGACATTTCCGGAACCCACGGGGGTCTTAGATGGTGAAGTGCGGAAGGGACCAGACGTTTGCACAGCGCGATGGGGTAGGACTAGTGCAGACAGAGTCCCTTTAGAACCTGCTCCTTGGGAAATCAGACCCGCATCTTCCGATATCACAAGGCTTTCCTCGCCGTCGCACTGTTTAGACTGATGCACTTCTGAGGTTGGTCGTCAACGCGTCTCCAGCGGCAGCCAGGAGCTGTCTCCCTGTTTGACACGCCATCTCGAGGGCCCGCGCCGTGGGAATAAGGGTTTGGGGGGACGAGCGCGATGTGTGAATACGCGTTTGTCGGTAAATCCAGGTCTGCTATACATCCCTTTCGCTGATCGGGTATGGTCGATATCGATGCCTGCACGTGCATGCTTACACACACACACACACACAGAAAGGAAAGGAAAAAGAAACGGGAAAACGAAGAAATAGGGATATATAGATTAGAAAAAGAGAAAAAAAAGTAGAAAAAGAGAAAAGAAGAAAGGGGGGGGGGGAAAGCGAGTACATGGACTCGAGGGGAAAATTCTGTTTCACATTTCTCACAATGTGGTTTTATGAAACTCTGTTTAAGGGATGCAAGAACACGTGACTAGCACTCAACTATACCCTTCCCAACGTTTCTTTCGCTTGGAAGCCGTTCACAACTGTATATATTTAGCCCCTCACATGTAGGCGAAAAGAATGTTGCCGTGCCTTCTACATTGACTTAGTCATGGGAGTTGTTTGTTGTCCACTGATGAATGCCATAAGCACAAGTGTTCGTAAATTTTAAACATGCATAAAAATGGCCATTAAATTGAAAACTTCAACGGACCCTGTAGGAAGATTTGTTTGTGCCCAGCCAAGACATCGCTTCTCTTGTAACCCTCTTAGGAGTTTCCAGTTAGAAGACGAAGGTACAACGCAGTAGTATCTTCCGCGTCTGCTCGTGCATGCATGCCATCGTGGGTGCGTGTGCATGTGCGTCCCTGGACGTAGCTTCTTGCTGTCCTGCATATATACAGAGAATATATTTTTATTGTCAAGTTTCTGATTAAGGACAAAACCATCACAAAGTAGGATGTCGGCTTGGGAATGTTGACATTGTGTGGCAAACACATCTTTTTTTGTTTTGGAAAGAATAGGAAATCCGAGACAGGCATTAAAAGAAAGTCTGTTCAAAGTTTCCGGGCTGGCTAAGTGTGCAGAGAGGGCTGTACATCAAAGTAACTTCACAAGTCCTATGAATCTGGTAGACAGATCACAGACGCAGACAGGGAAACATAAAGACAAAAAGATAGTTAAAAATAAAAAGACGACAGAAAGAGACAACTAAAATAAATAAATAAATAAAAATAATAACATGGAAACGGGACGTAAACTCACTAGAAACAGAGTGAAAAACAAATTACGAATATATCCCCCCCCCCTCCGAAAAATCTAAGCATGTCCGTATGCCGTGATGCACGCTGAGAATTACGGAAGACTGGAACAAGAAGGGAATTTGAGGTTTTGTCAAAAATAATGAAAACAGACAAGCCAGGAAAATAAAACTAGAATCTGAAAAATAAGTTTTTTTCTGGGAACGATGAGTACATTTGTAGCATGCAAAACTGAAGTGAGTGAGTGGGTGGGCGGGTGGTTGAGAGTGGGTGGGTGGGTTAGCTTGGATAGTCGGGTGACCAAGTCGTGACAACATAATAGCTCCAGTGTACATGAAAGTGAGGTCGTATTCGCCCGGTTCATGAAGACCACACAGGGGCAATTGTTTTAAAAGGAATACGTATTGGAAAACATATTATCGAAAGATAACTGCAACAAAGATACTGGCAGCGCTCAAATAAAGATCTGCCATCCCTTTCTTTATAACGGCGCTATTCTTCACACAGTTAACCCTCGGTGCACAACGTGTGCATACAGAGAATCCATGTTAATGTAGTCAGCCCGCTCACTAAGCGTGTGTTGACAACTAGGATTCAAAGACGAACACAACATAGGACAAATACATAAAATCCTCAAAGTGCAAATTGTGCAAGGTGCTGTGTGAAGACTAGCGCCGTTATAAAGAAAGGGATGGCAGATCTTTTTTGAGGATCTGCCAAGTTCCTTTCTTTCGGCCCTCTCTTTGCTACGTGTTTGGGTACGGTAAGCTCCCTTGGGCACAGGCGTCTGCATACGGCTATGTGTGAGCGCTGCCAGTATCTTTGTTGGAGTTATCTTTCGATAATTTAAGCGCTCTGTCCTCATTTGTTCTTTATTAAATATATTATCTGCAAGTTTGAGAAATGTAAGCCAGTATTAAACATATCATACTTTAGTTGGGTGTTCAATGGCAACCTATAGTTATATATTAGCATACGAAACAGCAACCTTTCAGAGCGTGTGGAGAGACAGGATGGAAACAGAAAGAAAGAAAGAAAGAAAGAAAGAAAGAAAGAAAGAAAGAAAGAAAGAAAGAAAGAAAGAAAGAAAGAAGAAATACTCGCATGCTACATTACAATGTCCATCTAACGAATAACGGATTTGTTCAGCGAGGAGGACGTCCAACCAGATCATATTTATTTAGTTTTCCAGATGAGTAAGCAGCCCAGTGGCTAGTTATTCCCCTTGCAGTTGATAGAACAGCTCATCCCACGGGGTTTAAAACTGTGGCGGCGGATGAAAGGAAGATCCATCACGTGTGATCGCGAAGTATCGAAGACATTTTCGCCGGGGTTTCCAAAGATTCGGTTTTAGTTTATGACGTCTTTCCGGCTTAGTCATGACGTCGAAATGGATCTGCTCCCAGTGCACTCCTTATCTGGCAGACTATGAAGAGACTCCCTTACTTTGGGGGGTCTGGGCTGCTGATAGATATATGATCTTTCAACTGTGTGGGCTATCAATGACGTGTTACCTTCAGACACCCAAGGTGCTCGTAATTTTTTTCTTTTGGTGTTATGCAAAACTTGTGAAAGCAGCACAAGACCACACTTTCACCTCCCACCTCCTGCCCTAAGTAAAAATGAAACAATCCATGTCAATATAGGCGAAACTATTCACTACTTTTTTTGCAGGGATCTCCTTCAATTGACATTTTTAAGGTTAAGGTACCGAAATTCTGATTAAATCAGCACGTCAGCAAAGTTTATTAGTTTTTTTGAAGGATAGATGAAAGGATGGATTGTTGGTTGATTGGTTGGTTGTTTACTGTGAAACGTTTCGTCGCAAACGAGGTGCATATCAGGTGTTGTTTAGACAGGTGAATGTGGTGTCACACTGAGACTGGGTCAGTCCCACCCAGTCACATTATACTGACACCGGGCCAACCGCTCCTAGTACTGTTCCCTGTGGGGTCTTTCGGAGAATTATGCATGCATGTGACCCTTGAACTTTTGGAGGTGAGCGAACTTCCGGCCTTGGCAGCCGACTCTTTTGTATGTAACGTGGCTGCACTATGTCAGCCCTTACTACGAAGAAATCTCGTCGAATCTGTTGCTTACCTGTGTACTGAAATAAGTTACAAGTGCCCAGCACTTGGAAGGACAATTCCATGGATTTCCTAAAAATGACAAAATAAAGAAGCTTTGGCTCGTGAAAATTCGCAGAGACGAAGGATCCCCCTTTTACCTAAGTAGCGCTGTCAACACTGACTTCGAGCGTTTGCAGAGTTTTTGAAACCGTGCTGTTGTATCACCAGTGCAAACAGCTGTAGGACTTAATGTTTTCGCTTTATAATCTATGTCTATACGAACGTGCCTGCTTGCAAAACTCGGTGCATTTATTGGATACATAACTTCATTTTGGCGGATGCTTTTCGTGACAGTACATGAAAGCCCTCCCTCCCTACCCCATGTCCACTTCTTGCCTGTACACGTGTGTATCCAGAATTTCCTAAGGCGCTTGGAAAGGTTTAATGTCATAAATCTGTCCAACTGTTAATGTCCGACTTTCTTTTGAACAGCACTGTCTTTGACAGAGGCCTTAAAAGCTATCGTCCTCCCATTCAAAGAAATGGTGACGATCGATCAGAGAAACTTGGATCGTTCTCACACGCCAGTTGTATGTGCGAGTGGGTAGTCTTGTATTTGACCAGAGCGCAGCCCGGCAAAAAAACCCAAACATGCACGCACGCACGCACACGCACACGCACACACACATGCACACGCACAAACATGCACACACAAAAAGAGAGCACAAATCAATTCGCAGTTTCAAGTTCCAGTGGGTGGTTGAGCGACTCACTTGACTGCTTAAAGTTTCTTGTCTATTTTCGTTACCCATCCCCCACCTTTACTCTGGCTTCTGGACAGACCTCGTGAAAACTGTCTGAAGACGCACACGACAGTGGTCAGTGAGTCTGATCTAGTGTACTTAAGACGAAGGTTAGAATTGTGAGCTTTCGGCACTCCCGTTTAAGAACAGGCGTTCCAAACGTACTGATTTCAGTGTTCTCGCAAGCTTTCAACAAAACCCCCTAAATAAATTTAGAAAGGTACTGTAATATAAATCTGAAGTAGTATCCTGTGTATAATGTAAGTTCCTGTAAATGAGAACTATTTTTAAGGTAGTAGTGGCCCCGAACAATGCATTGAAAGAGGGTCAGGACTATGCGTGTATTCCATGCTCTCTAGAGTGGGTAAGAAAATTATTTTACTCTTTAATTCGGTGACGGCCCACTTGTCAGGTAAGGTGAAACTTTTCCTTCGCTTGGCTGTAACAAGTTTCCCACACTTACACACTGAACCCTTCCCTTCTGGGCAGAGTGAGTTTTATGTTAGCTTAAATGCACATTTCCGAACGTAGACTTTTAAAAACGAAATCTTATTTTTGTTACTGCTAGAAGCTAGTGGGGTGTTCCTAAGCTAGCTGATCGACGTGCTGTCTAGAAAGTTTTATCTCGTTCCGTAATGCTTCAATCCAGTTCCAGGAGTTTATACGAGATTGTAAAAAGATGTAGTTTAGAATAAGGTTTCAGACCAGTCATATATAAGCATCCTTGAAACTTTCGCTTTCTTTCTGGGTTTTATATATCCACCGAAGAGGCTTTATAGAGACTTTGAAAGTTATATTATTTTCCAGACAGTTATGGGATAATTTGCCTTTTCCTGTCAACCTTTTACAGAAGAAAGGAAGAGTTCGAGGATGATGAACGAAGAAGAAAGAAATAGGAGAGGGAAAGACACACGAACACAGACACGCGTACACACATCGGCATGGGCGTACTTATAC
Source organism: Lanistes nyassanus (assembly GCA_004794575.1). NCBI lineage: Eukaryota > Metazoa > Mollusca > Gastropoda > Architaenioglossa > Ampullariidae > Lanistes > Lanistes nyassanus. The sequence goes on along the minus strand of SMGT01008027.1, from coordinate 209,239 downwards.
ACACGGAGAGGGAAAGACACACGTACACACAACGGCATGGGCGTACTTATACACACAGGCTAACGCTCAAGCACTACTGCATGAAGGAAACATTTCGCAGCAAAACAGACAGCCGTGGATTACGTGAAGGCAGATAAATTAGCAAAACAGGAAATACGGAGCTGGCAAGAGTGACTGATGGAGAGTAGAGAGAGAGAGAGAGAGATGCTTGTTTGCTTGACTTGAAATGGGGAGAAACAACATGCTGCTGAACAACAGCTAACGAGTTCAGACAGCCAGGCAGCTTCTAGCCCAGACGTGCCTAAGCAGGCTTCACTGATACTCTCCCCTGTTGCCTGGACAGCGTCAGTGCTCTTACGTTTTGCTCGCTTCCTGGTCTTAGCTGTAATTTTCTCGTTCTTTAATTTCGTGTAACCTTTTGCATCCATACAGTCATTTGTGCTTTATGTTTTCCAGCTCTGCATGCGTTCATGAAATAATACTTCCGCGGAAAACTATGGGAGGGATAATTGAAACCAAACTCCTAATGTTCCACCTTCTTGTTTCTATAGTTTTTGCCGAGGCAATAGCACTGAATATACAACAACGATTCTGCCGTCGATAAATAGTTAACAAAACGAAAACCACAGAAGTCGCCAGGTAAACAAGTCGCAGTTATAACCCTGTCATTTCAACCATTATCGATCGTCATTTTCTTCTTTTTCATCATCATCGCAGTCATTTCGTCACATTTAACATCGATATGATTCTCTCCTCGCAGTCATTTCGTCACATTTAACATCGATATGATCCTCTCCTCCTGGGCTGGTTCCAACTTTCTCTGGCTAACTTTCCACTCACGCAGCCTAGATTTTAAAGGTCACCAGTGAGAAGAATCTGTCTCGACGAAGTAAAAAAAAACAAGAGAGAGAGAGACAGATAGAGAGAGAGGGAGGGAGAGAGAGAGAAAGAGAGAGAGGGAGAGACAGGGAGATCGGAGAGGATGCATTAACGCAATTTTTGGAAAACAAGATCGCTGGCGTTATGGAATTTGACAAGCTTATTGACCTGTTACTGCACTCCCTCTCTCAATGTCTCTCTTGCAGCTGCCGCTGTACGAAAAACCATAGCAACGTGGATGAGTAGGTGGGCGGTTGGATGGGAAAGAAGACCGGCGAATGTGCTACCAGACGGGGGGGGG
>SMGT01008027.1:180420-208029 GCA_004794575.1 Lanistes nyassanus | reverse complement strand
AAAGTAAACGTGAGAGTACGGTAGGGACTAAAGTGGAAAGAAGAGGGAGGGGTTGGACAGACAGAGAGACAGAGATCAGAACAAGATAAGAATATGAGAACGAATTGGAAAAGTTCTTCCGGGAACAATGATATTCGCCGCGGGAATGGGTCTATAACTTGGGAGTACAACGTGTTGGAAACGTAGCTCGCTATACAAGCCATTCAAATCAAAAACCGAAAGATAAAACAAAGAAGATCGAAAAAAGACGTGCAAGCGCGCGCACGTGTGGGTGCGTGTGCGTGTGTGTGCGCGAGGACAAAAACACACCACATACATGCACGCGCACCATTGGATATAAAGGGTTAGGGATTTTTGGACAATGGCATTGGAAGTTTACATGGACACTATAATCGTAAGGAAAGCGTAATACTTCACTGTACACTGACCCTCTGAGGTGTCAAAGGCCAAAAAGCAAACATATAAACAAAAAGAAAACAAGAAACTCAAAATAAAAGTTAGTCAATAACCACGGATGGATTAATGTAAAGCATTTCTTGACTAGAGTTAGTAACAAGATTTCTCTCAGAAAAGTTACTACTTTGAAACGAAGTATGGACGTTCACTTTTCATCCACTTGTCAGCCTTACCTAACTCTTGAAGGTAGAAAGACTTTACCTTTTACTGGAAGTAATGTTCTAATAGCTAATGCATGTCATAAGATTCTTAAAAAGATTCTTTCAGAGTTCAAAGTATACAAAGCATAGTGCCCAGTGCTGCAGTCATAACACAGGTAATAAGCATTCCCGGAGAGAGAGAGAGAGAGGAAGAAAGAGAGAGGAAGAAAGAAGGAGGAAGAAAGAGAGAGGAAGAAAGAGAGATGGAGAAAAAGAAATGAAAGCAAATCGCCAAGAGATTTCTGAAGGCTGTATGGTCGTGCCCTGATTCTACCGAAAATGATGTGCTAAGTTCATCACAATGGTTGCCACGTCCCTCTTATAGGAGAATGAAAGTAACGTTTCAGCAGCTACTGAAAGTGAAAAGACCCCTGAAAAAAATTCGATATGTTAAACTAACCTGTTCCCGTCTCTCCCTACACAATAATGAAGGCTTACACAGAGGAAAAGTGCGTACAGGTGCCACGTTTACGTAAATATGTAAATACGCTTCATACATTCGTATCCTGACTGCGTAAACTCATATTTTCGTGCATTGTCTAATACATAGAGATGTCGCTGTTAAAAAAGTGAGTGTCTGTAATAGTCGTTCGCTATATATATATATAACTATATGAAACTGTGTTCAATTAAGAAGTGCGCCCTATCCAATACTAATCACAGGTTCTGTTATGACCTGCTGACCCGTTCTAGGGGACATAGCAGGATGCCATTAGCCAATTACCGGGTCCGAGCTAATTCCATGATTTGCATGACTACTTTGTTGACGTCAAATTGCATTTAGCCTGAGGGGTGGGGGTGTCTGAGCCCTCTGTTTCCAGTAATTACGAATATTTTTCTACTTTTACGTTGATGTGATCTGTCAGGCTCTGTGGTGTCATTTAGCAGCCAGCGCACAACTTGGTTAACGGGAGGGAAGGGGGCGAGAAGAGATTTTATTTTGTCATCAGTTTGACTAGTGTTCCCTAATATTTCAACTTATTGGGTGCAGAAGGGTCAGACCCATTAACAGATTTCTTTCAAGAAGGAACGCGGATGTTCATTAAGGTGCACCCGACTCGCTGGTTAGCTGCCCTGAAACAAAGCACGATGCTAAATCTCGATGTCAAATGTTCTCAACATCTTTTGAGTTTGCCACTGTGATTCCAGTTCAGATGGCGGTAAGAACACAGCAAAAAGACGAAATCGCAATTTCCTTGAAGAGCGCCATACATATTTCTGATCACGGTTTTCGTTTTACTTTCTTGAACCGTCTGACATGCCTCGAGGTTCTTTGGACCCAAGCACAGTTTGAGAAACCTTACATTACTAAGAACGGGTTTCTTGTTTGTGTAAATACGTGGTTAATGAGGCATATGTCTCTTTGTTTCTTAACTAGAACGTTTCGCTCATCCGTAAATAATGTAATGTTGAGCTGGTGGGGAGGGGGTGTAAGTGGCGTATATTCTGCTACTATACTGCGCCTGTTACATTTTTCTTTTTGTAGCGGGTCTCCCATGCGCAGAAGTACTTTGTTATACTTTTTTATTTGTTTGCTAGGAAATGGCATGTCTTCGTCTTGATTCGTGTGCTTGTTTTTGGACTGTTTTAAGTTTGTTAACAATGATTGCTGAAGGTTTATCGGCAGGACCTCACAGACACGATCTCATTTACGGAATCAGCGACAGTTGGAAATATCATCGGTCTTCTAACTGAATGCTTTATGGCTTCTATCAGCGACTGATTACTGGAGATTTGTTGAAAGTGCATTGCGTTGTAAAAACTAGAAGGATGAACTAACCCACAAGACAAATGACAGCCAGCGCAAAACTGAGAGAGAGAGATAGAGAGACAGAGAGACAGAGACAAAGAAGACAGAATAGGACATGACAGGACAGGAGGGGAGAGATTCGAGTAAACAAGCGACTGCTGTGTGGAGAGTGAACATGTGGTAACAACACAGAAAATGAGACAAGTTGATTATTAATTAATAAAAAACAGACTTGACCTTTTGGGGCATTGCTGCTTCTTCATGAAAGAGCACTGATTACTGGAGATTTATTTCATTTGCAGCACGTGGTTAAGCTATATGCTAATCTTCGCAAGGTCAAAGCTTTTGGAAATGAACTCTTTATCGGAACGGAGCTTGAAGAGAAAACGAGATGGAGTTACGGGTCTTATTTTATTTAATGTTTCTTTTTAGTGTAGTATAGACAGTCTAACTCACGAGTTGTATACACGTAGAAAGCAGTAATATGTTGTGATGCTTTTAAAAAACAGTTGATACAAAAGTCATGAACATTCAGTAACACGCGAGACGTAGATGACATGACACAAACTCTGTCAGTGTCGCTAACAGGGGATAATATTTGTGCCAGTTTTCTAAGAAAACAAAGGCAAATCCTATTCATCCTCCCCTCGTTGTCTCCAAACCTCTGTACCCATGGGAAGCAACGTAGCCTTGCTGACCTTTGGGGTTTTAACGAGGTCAAGCGATGTTTGGTGAAGGCTCAAATATTGTTTGCAATTTCGCTTTCCCACAAACAGCGCTGGGTTCTGGCCAGAGCTTATGTAAGACGACTTCACGAACTAACTCGAACGAAAAATGCGACAAGGCACTGCCATAACCTTTAGTAAGGGTAACAATCTTGTGATCGAATTTCCTCAAAGTGTTATCGCCTTCTAAGTGCAACTGCGGATTTCTGCAATAACAACGGGGGTGGGGGATCGTGGGAAGGACGTTTCTCGATTAAAATTACCGGAAATTTTTTCGAGGCAAATCCGTGCTGTACTACGGCTATTGTGTGAGATGGACATAACCCGCTGGAAGATGTGCCAACAGAAAGTGGTCTGCCAACTGAAACATCTCGTATCATCCTTACAGGAGGAGCAGGCGTGGAGAAACAGATGGCAAGGAAACGAGCTTCAACAGCGCAGAGTCCTGACTGATCTGGTACTTCAGTTACTTCCTGGAAACATGGATGATGGATCATTCACCTCGTCAACAGTTTGTTTGCAGGTTTTCTTTTTCAGGAGAAATTCCCCCCCCCCCCACACACACACCAACCCCGATACTCGTCTTAAGGCACGTTTTACAATAATTTAATTCAATAATTTGTTTCGCGAATACGAGAACGTCTATTTAACATGAAATCCGCATTGACCGCGCAACCTCAAGACACCTCCGTCTGAAGCTGCGGTCTATGCGAAAAGGGGGATTAATGCCAAAGACAAATATCCGTATATCTAACTTATATGTCAAAATTTGACATTTGTCCCATATATAAGCATATTTCCCTTTGGGTTAAAGCATTTTGCCGCAAGTGTATACATCTCCTGTGAAAGACAAACACGGTTTACAAATCATGCCTGTGCGTACAGCAAAACTTTGACGTTGAAGTGAAGTTTTGATCAGCGCCAATTTGATACTTTGAAAATTATCAAGCCAGGTTCTTACGCCCTATGTTTGAAATACTATGAGATATTATCATACAGAATGTGTTGAAAATATTATATGTGTTTAGATGTGTTTAGAAGGTGAAGCGGGTCGAGGAAGCGAGGTAATAGGAGAAATAGGAATGAGGACATAAACAAATAGAAGGGAGAAAGAGAAGATCAACACAAAAAAACGAAAAAAAACCAAGGAAAAGAAAGTAAGGAAGAAAAAGAAGGAAAGAAAGAAAGAAAAGAAAAAGAAAAGAAAAGGAAAAGAAAGAAAAAAGTTTTTTTTTTAATTTGGGAGGGGGGAGGGCAGAATTTCGAAGCTTTTGCTGTCAAATTTTCAATTTTCAAAGAAAATTGTCGTGCCAGGTCAGGTGTAAAAGCACTGTAATGCTGTTGAAAACAGACAAGAGACAGAGACCGAGAGAGACGGATACAGTGTTAGCGAGAGAATGACACGGGGCGGGCGCCAGCAGTGAGGAAGAAAATTCCATTTAAGCTTCTGCAACCTGCAATTTTCGCCTGAGCACGGACTTACATCAATGACGGATTCCAGCTAGGTGCTCCGTGTGTAATCTCCGTCAGGGAAATACACTCCATCATTGTGGATCCAACGAGAAATCTTTATGCCTTTTCATATTGCTGATCAAAGACGTGGCGAAAAGGATTTTTGAAGTCATCGGCCCGCGAGTTTTTTTTTTCTTAAAAGCTTCAGTTTCACTGTGGCGCCAAGCATAAGGTAAAACTCTTTCATGTCTGTGTATTCCTCCTAGCGGATGTTGCATTAATACCTATGAAGAATTAATTGCATGCATCAGCCAAACGTAACGTTTTGAATTTTTTCCGCTTCCATCCGTGTCCTCTTATGATGGCATCGGTTTTAACTGAGTTTTGAACCCATCAATCCTTTAGCGCGAACCTTAATACCGTGGCGCATGGTGGCCATATTCTCTGCCAGAATATTTGCATACCCTCACCTACCTCTCCCTCCCCCCCTCTCTCTCTCCCCTCTCTCTCCCCCATCTGTTTTCTTTCCTTTCTCTATCTCAATATCTAAACATCGTCTTGTTTTTTTTCTCCCGCTCCCATCTCAATCCGTTCTCATAAATCTCTTTTCTCTATAGCTTTGCTTTTATCATTCCTTTCTCCTTCCACGGACAGAAACACTCCCCCCCCTCCAAAAAAAAGTCCTCTGCTGCAGGGTCCCAGCTGTACATTCAATAGATGGTGTTAAGATGTTTTTCACCTGGTGATACATCACTACACCGCCTGCAAAGAGCGTGCTGAGGTTCTCCAACGAGAAGGCAATGTGTATATACGACATTCTGCAACCAACTCCTCTTTTTTTCTTTGACAGGGATGAAGGATAATACTTACGTGAGCTGCCTCTGCGGCGAAAGCTCTCTATTTTTTTTCTCAGAAACTAGATGCTCGAAAAACCAACTCTAGTATCTCTTCTTACCCCACATCGACAGAGCTAAAAACACACAAGCACTCGTAAGAATCCGCATGCCTGCACAGGATGTGCAGAGTCAAGCGCACGCATACAAACTGCAACACAAATGACAAGCCGAAATGACGAAAGGGGCGCTTACTTCACGCAGGCAAGTTTGCGAGAAACACGAAGAGTGGAATACGCGCGAGAAAGGTCATACAAAAACGCGGAAAACATTTGTCTGCTGTCAAAAACCAAAACCAACAGGGACTGATAGATTTTGCTGCATTATGTTTATGAAACTAAACACAGAAGACCTCGTTTTCGTGCATCAAAGACAGGCAGTTTTGTGGGCGGTTTTTTTTTCACTTAGTCGAACTGACAAAGTCTAAAAATAACAGAGGCTGAGCGGCTTGCTGTAACAAAGATTTTTGTCCGTTGCAGATCGAGAAACTTCATAATTAGCTTCTTATGGCGACAACATAGAGATGTCTGTATATGCTAAAAAAAACTCGCAAGTAGTTTTTGTTCCATTTAATCGCACATTGCTGTCATCTTAAGGTGTTTCTTTACAAGACAAATGCTCATCGAAAGGTTCTTGACGCTAATCTGAAGAAACCAATCAGATGTACAGCTTTTATGTCGTTCAATGAATTATTTCATTAGTGAGGATGGTTAAACAGTATTGTCGTCTTCATCAACATTGTTTCTAATATTTAAAAACACGCCCTATCATAGATTATTTCAATATTTGTTGTTTTTGACAGACACAACGAAAAAGTTATGAAAATAATTTACAACAATTTGGAAATTAATTATAACAGGAATAAAACTTGTTCTTAAGTCAGTCTGTAGTGTGCTGGCTTATTTTCTTTGTTCCTTTTCCACTAGTGAAGGTCTTGGTACAGGCGGGTTTTGATTATCAAAAGTCAAAGAACTGCAGAAGATTCAAGTGTAGTCAGATTGCAGATGCCCATCATGCTTTTAAGAAACGGCATCACGAAGCTAGTGACATACCTAGATGGGAACTTTTTGTAAACGGGGGAAAACACTGAAAAAAAGGAGAAAGAGTTCGGTTCTCCTGATGTTCAGCAATATGACAAACTTTTCGAAAAACAAAATAACGTCATATTACTCTTCCAGTTTCAAGGTGTAGTTTCAGCCAAAAAGCCACGTACGAGAAGCTGTGGTTTGTCGTTGTTTGAAAAGAAATCTGGCCTCAGGTCATTTCGGTGAAACTGTAGATTCACAGAATACAATAGGAGCGGTAAATTCATAAAATACACTCTGGGCTTACATTCTCATCAGCCCAACGTTTCGTGGATAGTAAAAAAAAAACCGTTGACATATTTTGGTTTGATGCACTCAAACCAAGGGGACTGGTTCAAAGGCATGGCAGCTGGAAAGAGTGACTCAACAAAGAAAGGAACCACAGGAGTGACCAAAAAACAAACTATTTCAAAAGTGTGGCGTAATACAGGACTGGCATTATATTATTTTATCGTAATTGCTTTTAGGGTTTAATTTCATAGGTTAGGGTTGCAAGAAAAGGGGCTTAAAGGTTAGATGTTTAGAGACGCAGATTGTGTCGGAATCATTAACAGGATCATTGACAATGATCTGAAACCCGTTAATAGAAAGGAATATGAGCTGGAACTAATCGCAAAATTGTCACACCTATGATATGTTGCTATGATAACAGGTGCCACGACTTTCTAACCGATCTGAAGCTTGTCACATTTGTTGCATCGCTGCTTCGCTGCCTCACTCCTTCGAGATGTCACTTCTTGGACAGATCCCCAGACTGCCAAAATGAGCGTGGCCACGTAACAGGCAAGTCCGCTTGGAGCTTTGCCGACATAATATTATCGTCTTGGAAGCAGAAATCCCGCCTTTAAAAAAAAGATTTTCAGAAGATCAAAGAGTTGAGATAAACGTTCTTCGGTCGTGTGTATCAAGCTCAGATGACGTGTGGATTTTTAAACTTTAACGAAAACTACTCGACTTTATTTCTCAAAGAACTTGTTTGGTATTGAAGAGGGAGATGTGCAGAAGGAACTGTTCGGACGCACTCACCTTTGGCGCTGTTCAAAGCTGCAATTTTTAAAACTTTTGCTTTAATTTCAAAACGGAGTTAAATGTCCCGCATAGTAAAGCGAAGGAAAAGAAAAAGAAAGAGAAACGGAAAAATAAGAGAGTTTCAGAAGAGAGGAAACAGGAAATGAGTAACACCACAGAACAATGCGCATGCTTCAAAAGGCAAACGCGCACGCGGTTTAAAGTGACGCATGTCTATGAGAGGTTAAAGGTTAAGCAGGTGTGCATGTCTAAAAGGTTTATAGTACACAAACTGTATCAGTTTGCTATTTACTGTAAACGAACACGTGTGGCTTGCAAGACAGGATGTGTGTGCTTGCACGTGTGAACACAGATGAGACAACTCCACTAAAGTGTTTCCACTCTTGGTAGTGACAGAATAGATTTTATTAAATTATATCTTTATTTTTATGAGGTCGCCTGAACACGTCACACTGACGTCAGTAGCTCCGCTAGACAGCGAGGTCGCTCAGTGAGTTGGTAATTTTAAAACTAGAATCGTCTTTGAAAATAAAACCCTGACGGGCAAAGCACTTCGGCCTTGACATTTCATACCACTCTCTGAAGTCGTGGACAGCTCTTAACTACAGACGTACATTTAGGTTTGACAAAACAAGAATTCGCCAGACTTACGTTTTTGGCAAAACCCTTTAAAACGTCTCCTTTTTTCTCTTTTTTTTCAACGTGCCACTTTTAGTTTCTCAGTATGGCTCTTTGTGACTTGCACTTCCGGTCGTCTTTTTAGGGACTAGGTTGTGCGCAGGCATGGGCTTCTGTATCTCCTGTTCTCACGTAAAGGGGTCCCGGATATACTAAGGTAGAGCGGACTTTTTAACCCTTTATAACAGAGAAGTGCTGATACAAACGTTCATACAATCCAGCAGTTTTTTTTAGTCTGTTCCAAATGTATGAATCTTACCGCACCCAAACGACAGAGAGAAAGTAACCACGATCTTTGACTTTAGTGTCACTAACAAAGACTTCTATCATCACATATGCACGCAAACGCGCGCACGCACGCACGGACGCACGCATGGCGCTGTACAACACTTCTAGCGCAGACTGGTGAGGTATTTATGCTCTTGGGAGGATACTGAAGCCTTGATAGCTTCTGCTTTGCACGAAAAAGATGCTGTCGTGTTGCATGTTTTGTTTATAAATAAGTAGCCTATTCCACAGAACAACTAATAAAGGAGTACACATATCGACCGAGAAATACAAAGCATGAAAACCAGACAGGGAAAGTTCCACACAAGGGAAAAGTTTGTACACATTTCGCTATTGTCTTTCTCGTGCATTGGCTGGCGAACCCTGGGAGTCGTACACATCAACTGTATTTATCGGTTGTCCCTCCTACGAAACGGCTCCCAATGGATGCGAATAAAATATCCCCTCTGCAGAAGAGCTCTGCAAAGGGAAGTAATAAAGTTTGCGCTATCTGCAATCAGGCTTGTTCCAGGCTACAAGAGAAAAGGAGCCCCAAACTCGGGCATTGATTATCGCAAACCAGCCAGCCATAAAATTAGCGGACCTATAAAAACGGGCGAACGAGCATTTGTATTACAGCAGTCTCCTAAAGGCGATTACTTCTGGACACAGTTGGTCACGGGGTTCTCTGCGGCCTCTGCCTGAACTAATTTACATAAACTAACTCGCAAGAACGAGGTTGCCGTATATGTAGTCTAGCGGGCAGTTCTTTTTGTTTCGATTCACTCCTTAACCTTCACTTGCCTGCTTGCAGAAATGACTGGGCTAGACTAATTTACATAAAAAGGTTTGCCAGTAGGATGCTGAAGTCGATATTGTTTTCAAGCAGCCGTTTTGTTCCGATGAAGTCGTGGGGTCTTGGAGTGCCTGCTGGCAGAAAGGGACAATGAATATTCTTCTGGGCATCGCCGTGGGTTTGTACCAATCCCTTATTTATGAAGAGAATCTTGCGTCTTAAAGAGCATGTATGCAGACATGAATGATCTGGAAATGACATTTCGTTTTAATGATCCTGAGCGTCAACACTAAAAGACGGACAAACCAGTAATTACAAGATGGAATGATTTGATCATTTACTTAACAATCTGTTTCACGTTATAGCGCAGTGGGATCGAAACCTGCCGTACAGGAGTCAAAAGAAACAAGCAAAATAAATAAAAGTAAGAGAAAGATGGAAGGAAGAAAGAAGGAAAAGAGAAGGAGGAGATGGGGGAAAAGGAACAGAAAAAAAGAAGCAAAGGAGGAAAAAGAAAGAAAAACGAGAAAGGGAAGAAAATAAGCTAAGAAGAACAGAAAGGAAGATCACTAGTTATTTTACACTGACACGAATAATTTCATTCTCTGGTAAACTCTGCCATCTTTTATGTTTGTAAGATTTGTAAATAGTGATCGTCAGAACCACCGCCAAATCCTGAGTTTTGAGAACTCGTGGAATAAAAGCTATTTCCATGCAAACTTTAATCATGCAAAACCGATGAAAAAAAATCTTTCAGAAAACTAGGGAAAGAGCAGCCACCTGACAAGGAAAAACGGTTTCCGTCAGGGAGTGAAGTACGAAGATAAAAAGCCTGTCCCAGTGCAGGGGGAAGCAGAGTGAAGGCGATATTAGCAGCATTGCACAAACCCGAAAGCAAAGCAGATTCGTGTAGAATAAAGCCAAACGTCAAAGTCCTAACAATTCAAATAATAAACTGAAAATGCTCATGATTAGAAATAAAACTACCAGAGGGAGGAAAAGAAACAAAAATGAAATGAATGATGGTCGAAAGGAAGATAGTGAATAATGGCCCAGCACTCATTTTTGTCCTCCTCAGTAGGTCCTGTAGCATGCTGGCGAGCAGCATAGCCCGCTACAGCGCCTACCGAAAAATGGAAGAAAGGTAGCAAAAACCTACCCCCCACCCTTCAGCCATCCTCTAACCCTCACCCCCAAATAAATCAATAAGTTGCAGCGGAGATAAGAACAATTAACTTTCAGTTCCTGAAACCACCTTGAACCATCCAGCTACGGAGGATTTTGTACCATCGAACCATAAGTAACTACACCACCCGAGACATCACAGTGCAGCTTCTGTTTACTAAAATGAACAGAAGCCAACGAAGTACTCTGTGGCCAAGTGGTTAAAGCATTGGTTTCAAAGACTGAAGATACGGTGCTTCGAATTCCGCATCTTCTTTTGGATTTTCAAACCTTTCTTCTTTTATTTTTTACTGTGTTTTTTTTTTTGGCCACATTTTGAAAACTTTATTAGGGGCTTGGGTTAGGGAAGAGGTAGGGTGGGACTAGGCTTAGGATAAGGACCTTTCGACCTCAAAGCCACTAATAAGGGGTCAGTTTTATGTGTATGTCGTCAGACTGATCCTTATAGCTGCTACACCACGAGACGCTACAGCCTGGCAAGCTACAGCCTCTACTGAGGCGGCTGAACTGACTGCAATATCTCGTATTTAGTAGATGTGAACCGGGGACAGACAAGACAGACAAGACAGATAGACAGACAAGGCAGACAAGACAGACAGATAGACAGACAAGACAGACAGATAGACAGATAGACAGATAGACAGATAGACAGATAGACAGATAGACAGATAGATGACAAACAATGACATCCCACCATTCTCACACAGACAGCTACTTACATCCAGAGTTCGCTTGAACACACGCACACACACTCACGCACACGTACGCACGAACGCACACAGCCGCTTATACAGTTTGATTACACATATACTAATTTTGATGTGCCCTGACATGGGCAGGCCCTATGTTACACGAAGCCAAAAGCACCCCCATCGATTTCTACGCACTGCACAACACGCTGACCCAATGACCTCCAGCTACCCGCGCGCTGTCAAGGTCCGGGCAAGTCGTTTCTCTCCAAATGGCAAGACATTTTCCGGGAGTGACCAATGGCTTTGCTGTACAGAGGGTGTTTCCAAGGTTGTCCCAAGTGCGTCATTTCACGCAAAGCGTTTTTTCCCCAATCACCGCAAGAATGGATCGCACATCTGATCTGGACAGGCTAGGAGAAGGAAATGTGTCGCTCGCGGCTAGAAAAGGACGTAAACCTGCGTTTACCCAGACGCAACACGTACGCGTGCATCTGTTCCATTGTATCTCCCGTTGCGGGAAGTGTGAGTTTATCCACAGAAGAAGAGTGCACATGTCTCCCGTAAATCCCGATTTCCGTCATTTTCACATCGTGTTCTTTCCAAAGTGGCCGCACATTTCACGGTGTGGACGGGCCGTGACGGAATCTTTATGTGTGGAAAGGAGATACGCAGAGAGGAGGTAGGAGCACTCATATCCCATCACAGCCCATTTCAGCTGGACTTGATGTGACACAGTGACAGCGTAGCTTATGTCAGCACGCGTCTCGCTTTCCACTCATAAAAACGGTCGCCATGCACACTTTGGTTGGGCTGCATGAGTGATTGTACCTCCCCTTCATAAGATCGGTCGTAAGGCCCGTTCGCCTCGTGTATTTTACGTGCACCTTCACGTATACCCCCCCCCCATGCAACCCAAGCTTTGTGGTACACGTGCAGCTTTTCAGCAAGGAACGGGTCAGATACCAGCGTCCGCACAACCCAGCCCTGAGACGTGAAGCTTAAAATATCTCTTTTGAAGGTACGACCACAAAACCTGCATATTCCGTGCACGCCTGTTTTGTATCCAAAATTTGATTTTTATATAAAAAGAAGAACATGAAATGTTGCTTCTAGGTAAAGCACTTGTCCCACTCCAGTGACAATTGTAGGGTCTGAATTCCGACCTCGTTTCTGGTACACGCACTTACCTTGAGTACGACGGTGTTGCTAACTGGGATGACTATGCAATCCCAACATTGGCCTCTTGTGGGCCTGCGTTTGTCTTTTTTGGGCTTGTGTTGGCCCAGTAGAGTGCTTTAGCAATGATTCTTGTCTTCAAGAAGCGTTAGAGAAGCATGCAGGGTTATAAAACCTGAACATAACTCAGTCTTATATACTCTGGTATACTGTCAGGGTTTTATCAAAAAAAGACATCAATGTTGTTGCATCGCGAAGCTCGATTTCTTCCGACATATGCACAGGGAGACAGAATGAAATGAGAGATAGTGCGCGCAGGGACCAAGAGACTAAGAACAACGGGAGCAACGGAAGAAAAGGCGGTAAAGAGAGGGAAGAGAGAACGAGGACGACAGAAAGGAGGGGCAATGTATTGGAACCGGAATAAATACCAGCACAGAGTGGAAAAGAGGCTCCCAAAGCCGACTGTTTCCTTATGAACGTCTTCACGTGAAGGGACTTTGAAAAATTAAAGAAGAAATCCTATTTCATGGTAATGCAAGCCTGACGTGGGAAATTACAGTGCAAACTACGTCAGTGAATGTAGCGTCAATTGACATTACAGTTTCATTTCCCTCTTGTCGGCTGCAATAGGATTTCAGGGGTGCTTGGATATGTTTTTGGTCACGACAGCTATTTCTTATGTCCTGCGGGGAGATTATGGCCTTCATTTTACATGAAAACTAGAAAAGCAAACCTTTCCTCGGGGACTTGTGATCACGTTTTGGTTTTCTGATATTCTGCCTGGCGGGAGTCCGGAGTTCAACTGCGGTCCATACTGCGAAATGCATTCTACTCGTGCGTTGTGATTCGGAGAGGTGGACAGTAGGAATTTCTGCAACCTCCTTCCATATGCGGATGTGCTGCTGCAATTTTTAAGAGGTCTCCAAGAGTGCTCACAGTTACATAAAATAAAGTTAGTCCCTGAAAAGATTGATGTCTGAGTGTACAACAGGAAGAAAGCTGACAAATTTGAACATGGTATTTCGAAACCCATTTCAAAGACCATTTAAAAATATTACTGACAGACATAGTGGCGTAAGGATATCATTAGCCAATCTTGATGGCCGCGAATCGTGGACTGCCATCAGCGGTCGTGGTGGTGGTGGTGGTGGTGGTGGTGGTGGTGGTGACGATTACGACGACGATGACGATGATGGACAAAAATGGAAGGTCATGGTTCCTAGATGAAATGTCTGGCACATCCTGTAAGGGACCACTATCCCTGGAGACCACACAGAGAGCCAGTAGGTGAGTGGACCGGACGGGATGCCTAATTGAATGACCTCTCGTCTCTAGGTAAACATCAATTTTGACAAGCTTACCACCAGGGCCGGGCAGTTACTTGGTCAAACCTAGGAGACTGGTGCCTAATTCCGCGGTCCGCAGAAAAGAAAAATTAGTGCCAACAAAGTCCTAATTATACGCTGGAGAACAGACACTGGCACTACATGGAAATGTCTGCAAATGCAAATTCGAATAGTGTTCACTGTGTGTGTATTTCGCAAGTCGAAAATGCCCGAAAATTGGGTGTAGTTTTATTTTTAGTAACAGAAACTCAAAGAAAGCAAAGGCGAGTTCTTGATTAACCACCGTTCAAGCAGAAAAGGAGAAAAGAAAGGAAATAGCCGTGATCCATGGACATCAGAAATGTTATGACAATGTGTGGACAGCCAACCAGACGTACAAATGGGCAAGCAGGACGGCAGACAGACAGACAGACACATGGACAAGTTTAAGTGGGAAACAGAAGATTACAAAATACGAATACATTCAAAGAACAGAAAAACATAACGCACACGCGTAAACACATAAACACGCGCACGTGAGCACACACGCGCACGCACGCACGCACACGCATGCACGCACTCACTCACACACACACACACACACAATAGTATGAGTCGACTTGAACAGTTTCTGCAAATAATCTTCCCAGGTTCTAGAAGAGATCACTGAGAGTTGTAACTCTAAACTGGATGACGAAATATCACGCATCCAAACGCACACTCACACACACACACACACGCACAGACAATGGAGATACAAAATCAGGCATACACACAAACAATACTCAAGTCCAGAACGAAGTGCATGCGCACGCACATATGAAGCGCATTTTCCCCTTTCATACACACAGACACACACACAAAAAGACACACGCACACACAAAAAGACACACGCACACGCACACACACAAAGACACACACACACACACAAAGACACGCACGCGCACACACACACACCCTCGCGCGCACACGAACACGCCTCTCTCTCTCTCTCTAACACACAAACACGCACGCACACACGCACCTGTCCTTGTTCAATCTGCCAGCAGCTCATCAACTGCTTGCGTTCCTCGCCTACCTAGAATTTCTCCACACGGTCGTTCACACGCTTCTCTATCCCTGCCCTACTAAACCAATTTCTAGCGCGTCCATACCCTTCGTGCACCTCCATCCTCAGTCATTTCTTCCTTTTTCTTCCTTTTTAAATCCAGTTTTCCGTTTATAGCTGACGTTGGCTCAGATTATTTGTGTGCGGGCTTTTCTTTTTGGTTTTCACCTTTTTTTGTACTCGTTCCCGGATTTTGGACCTGCCTTTGATTTAAGCAGAAGGATGGAGGGAATGAGACGAGAGCAGATCAGCAGAGAGCAACAAAAACAAGAAATGAAAGAAGGAGAGTGTCACAACTGGGAGATTTCTTTTTGCTCTTGACGGGTCGTCTTCTATTCTCGCTCACACGACCACCGTCAAGAGTGTGACATATGCGTAGGTGGAACTATCACTGTATTACAACAATTAATTAATATGATTTCTTAATCATATGGCCGAGCCCTAACCACCTACAGTCTCCCATAAAGAATAACAAAAGACTGTAATACAGTGAACACAAAAAAGAATGTATTGTTGATATAAACAGCGAGTATTTACAATCAAGACAATATGTGTTACAACTCGTTTCAACTCTAGGGGTCCCGCAATTTCCTTCTGTTTGAGCTAGGTCTACAATAACATCTAATACCACCCTACATCACCCGCTTCGCCATTAAACACAGTGACAAACCACGTACCTCAATTTCGCCTTTGCTTACGAGAAAAGAATGACCACGTGATGCACAACACTCACAGAACACAACACTCGTTCCCGAATGCTTCTTACTGTCCGCACGACAGTCTGTACGTTGGAGCGCTCCTTCCTTGGATATGTTCACCAGTAAATACCCTGAAGACCTCTTGAACACCTCCACGTAACAGCAGACTTCGATGCCGACGTTCACACACGCCACAGAGGATATGACGTTTTCCAAAGGCTGACACACAGCCCCTTGAGCTCACCCCAAGAACTCGGTTACAGACAGTCTCCTTGTAAGGCTGGACCTTCGCCCCCTGTGTCAGACGGTTGTCTTGTCCGCGGTCTACGGTCTCCCTCCTTTACTTTCTGCAGTCCTCTCCCGCCCGGTCAGCGTAGAGGTTTCCCACAGCAGAGGAGCACGTGCTAGAGTCTCACCCCAGTCTGGAAGGATCATAAACCCTCGCAGAGTCCCTTGGGCGATGCAACTGGTCTATTCGAGCCGCGTGCCATTGCTACTAGACTTCCACACGTCTAGCAGAACGAGACACCTCAATTCTGCAGCTGAATCCTTCAGCCTTCAGCAGAGTTTTACCACAAGACACGTTCGTCTCCCCACAGAAGCTCTTCTTTACAGGAGTTCAGGCTAACAATGCCCTCACTGTAGATTTAGCTGAAGATGCTCTCTTGGGTGGAAGATGTCCTCTCACAGGATACTTTGGCGGAAGATGCCCTCTCACAGGATAGTTGGGCGGAAGATGATCTGACGGTCTAAACCAGTCCTTTTATTCTCAACTTTCGTCCATAGATTCTTTCAATTACATGCACGTGATCAGAAAGACAATTACACATATCAACCAACCAGGTCAGAGACAGCAGAAGCCACACCCCGTTTCAACTACAACGACACGCCCCTAAGTGGACACCTAGAGTGGGCATAGCTCCCCCCTCCCCTTCCTGGTTCTTTACACCCATCGGCTACATCAAAGCCCCTGATGGTTGATACTACGCGTCAGTGGATTCCTCTAGATACGTAATCCTCCCCTGAACAAACTAGACCACACCTGACCAGCCTGATACCTGCACTGGTCCCTTCCCAGCTGTGCCTCAGGACGAGTAACATCTTACCCCTTGCTTCTAGGGCCAGCACCCCTGATCAGAGGTGTGAACAGGAACCTAACCTGGGCTGGTGATGACGTGAACGGTTAGATGGCGGCTTGAACAAGTGAATACTAGACTTTAATTAGGGCCGGAGAGTCGAGGATGGGTCCTACCTGGAATATATGGTGCAATCTCCTTGACCCACCAGACCCCAAAACGTGACAGAGAGGTAGAAAGAAAAACGGAACAAAAAGAAAGGAAGCTAAAACAGAAAGAAAGAAGAAAAAGAAAGAAAAGCTGGAATAAAAGCAAGGGAGATACGGTTAAGATGATGAAAACAAGAAATGAAGGCAGGAAGGAAATTTAGAGGGAGAGGGGGAACTAGGGGAAGGGGTCCTATTACTATCCAAAGCACGGAACGAACCACCAGACTGATAGTCGCATTAAGATGCCCAGTGTGAAGAGGAAGTTTAATGTTCGGGTCATGGGTGAATGGAGTCTGCATGACATTTGACCCCAGGATATAATCCTTGGTCACTCCTGGACTCGTACCAGGAAAGTTTTGTACGCTGCCCTTAGCTCTACCAGCAGAGCTATCCAGGACCCAATATCAAGAAAGGAAAGAAGGAGAGGAAAAGAGACAGACAGACAGACAGACAGACAGACAGACAGACAGACAGACAGACAGACAGACAGACAGACAGACAGACAGACAGACAGACAGACAGACACGCGCCAGCGTCGGATGTCTGTTCCCCAGAAAGACCATGAAAGCTGTACTTCAATTCTGTTTTCAAAGTTTTCATAAAGAAACACTGAGGCTTGCTTACAAACCGGATGGTCTGCGAAGGTCTTGATGGACGTTTGAAAGCCTCTGGCTGAAAGTCGTTCTGTCCCTGCAAATGTGACCGGAGTAAGCTTCACTCTGAAATTCGAACAACAGCAAAAGGAAATCAAGAAAAAGAAAACGAATACACTGTGATGTCGTTCTTTGACAACTTTAACTTTAAAAAATGAAAGAATCTTTCATGAATCCACTAGTATTTCTGGTTTCCTGTTATTTTTTCGGAGATACTGTTAACTTCTCAGTAAGGTTTGGTTTTTTTTTCTCTCTCTCTGTTGGGTGGCAGGTGTCAGATCACTGATGTGTTCCTGTCTGTCTGTCTCGGATAGGATGAATGCTAGATAATGTGCTCCGGTTTTTCAGTAACTTTTAACTGGTGCTGGGTCAACGATAAAAAATATTTTTTAGTTGTTATCAAGACTATTTTCAACAGTTCGATCAGCATAAAAGTCATTCACTTAAACATGTCAATTTTCACAAAAATTCCAGCTTGACCAGAAGTTTTTTTTTTGGCTGTACCTCTGTTTCCTCCCATACCCATTATGTCTCCCCCCACCCCATTACCCTTCTCTCTCTACGTCCTCCCCCACTCTCTCTCTCTCTACGTCCTTCCCCGCTCTCTCGCTCTACGTCTTCCCCCGCTCTCTCTCTCTCTCTCTGTCTCTCTCTGACATGAGCGTAGTCAGTTTGCATGTGCACACAGACATATTAAGGGTAGGAATCTCTTCACAAGCATAGCCATGAGCATACAAGCTCACGCACGCAGACACGCACGCACCCACGCACCCACGCACCCACGCACCCACGCACATATTGATAAGCAAGCATGTGCATGGGCGCAATCCAACCTCAGTTATTTCTTCTCCTGCATTTCCGAAGTTTGGTTATTGCCTCGTCTTAATCTGTGTCCATCTTCTCCCCTGTCTCTGTTTTGTTCTCATGCTGGGTTTACCCGCTCCCCAGTCCCACATTTCACTCATCTAGTCTCTGGGTCTCCGCGGAGCTTACGTCACGGACCTCTTTCTCTGGACGTTTATCCTGTCCGCAGAGACGGACCGCAAACCTTGGGTGACGGACAGCCCCTTGTTGTAAACTGGGCGAAAGCAAACAAATGCCTTTAAAAAGATTTTAAAAACTCCAGCCTTCAGCGAGGGACCTTGAGGTGGGCTGTATGAGTGTTCGTATCTCCAATTCCAGTCACAAAAGAGGTCCCCCCTATGTATTTTTGTGAACAGCCTTACATATGGACAGGCGCTAGGAAGATCCTCCCAACCAGACCCTGAAAGTTTTCCCTGTGTATCTGTATCTGTGACTCTTCACTTCGCTTCATTATTTTTTTCCTTAATACTCTTGTGTCTCCCTGTCGATAAGCCTCCCCTCAAACATTTCCCTTTTCGTTCTATTTTTCTTTCTCGCTCACACTCTCATGTGCTTTTTTAAAATTCTCGTTGTTAGACCAACCTTATTAAAAAGTTTTTAATACTGCATGTCATGTCAATCACCGTCTGTCCATTCTATTTGTTTAGATGTATGTTTATCGATCCCTCCGTCCATTTGTCCATCGCTGTGTTTGTATATCTGCAACCCCCTCCCAAAAAAATTTAAAAAGTTTGTTTTTCAGATTTCTCATGTCCCTTTTAATCTCTTCCTTATCTCTCCTCTCTGTCTCCATCCCCACCTTGTATCTCTCCTCCTGATCTTCCTTTCTTTTATTTCTCCTCGTCGTCTGTTCTCCTCACTTCTGTCTCCCATCTCTTCCCTTTCTCTTTAATCTCTTTTCTCCCCCCACCCGTAACCCCTTTATCTATTTTCCATACTTTCATTTTGCTGTAGCTTATCGTTTATAAAAACAACCCTTGTGCGCCTCATTTGATAATTAACGATTTCAAACAAACTGAATTAGTTTCCTAATTGGTAACAAGTGACTTCGCAGGATATCAAAATATTTGTTCTTCTTTTTATAAGAAACAGTGAATTGCATTTCTTCTGCTTCCTCTGCTGAATTATTCCAGGTTTTGTGAAGGGGCTGTAACTGGCACAACACGAAGCAGGAAAACTAAATGCTGGAATTTTATAGATGCTCTTCAGCTGTTTTTCTCCAACAAACCCTCGGGGTCACGTGGACCAGTGCCAGAATCTGGGGCACTGTGAGGGATTTTGTCTGCAAGAAAACATCCACGAGGAAAACTGCGGCCTCGGTGGTACCGCCTGTGGCATGTTAAAATTCCGGTAAGGTGTTGTCGCCCCTGGTGGTCCAGAGAGGACCGCGGCAGAGTCCTGATCAGAAAAATCCAGCGAAGCTTGTAAAGGATCTGTCTAATTACACTTGTTCTTTTAAATTTATTTTTAAAGATAGGGTTCCAAAACCAAAATAAAGATTAAATTTAAAAATCCCAAACAATGATGCTGGTTCGTTGTATAATTTTAAGATTGATTTTGAAAAGGCCGATCTGCATGAAAACCATGTACTTTGAATGTGCCATTTTTTCATTTCTGTACACAATGACCCGATGATAACGTCAACCAACCTGTTCTGTCTAGAAGCTAGAGGAGCTCTTCCTTATAATTAGCACGAAACATGTGTTGGGGTGGGAGGTGGGATCAGTAACACTGGAAGTTTAGTGCAAAATACAGAATGTTAGGGGGACACCTGGCTAGTGTTTGCTGTCACTGATGTTGCTGATTTTACATTACTTTGTCGCGACTTTCGTCTCTTCCGCTTTTGCTGCAGTAAGTACAGGAAACTTTCCACGAGGGTGCAGTCGCTGTGTTGTTACTAGAAGCTGCAGAAGGCTGCTTGGAGGTGGGGTTACTGAGGAAGAGGTGAGGTGGCTCTTACAAGAACAGTCCTGCTTCTATCTGGCTGGTCGGCTCGCAAACCATAATGTAAGCCACAGAGATGATATCCTGACTGCAAGCCAAACAGAGTTCAGGAAACCATATTCTGACCAGTTGTTTGGGGGCTAGCGTATGAAACTACCTGGTAGCCTCGTCATCTCCTGAGTACAGCTTGGGTACAGCCATCACTTTAGACATCAGCACTCGGACAACCTTAGCTTTAACTGTAAAAAGCTGAGGAGGAGGTTGGCTTCAGTCCGACACCAACGGGTGTAAACTCTCCAGCACTCTGGGACTTTGGTCATGAACCGAAGACTTCCATTCTACCGCGCTACGAACTCAGAAACACAAATCAAGCTGCTAGCAGTTCTTTGTTCTGTCTGCAGCGTAAAACTGTCCATCTCCAGTTCTCATAAGGAGGTTGAAGTAGCTGATGGAACCGACGCTGCAGATGAACGAAAGGACGGAGAGAGAGATAGAGAGCGAGATAGAGAGGGAGAGAAAAGGAGAAGAGAGAGAGGGAGGGAAAGCAAACGAGAGGGACAAAGAGAAAGTGTAAAGAGAGGAGAAAAGAGCGGAAACAAAGAAGGGATGGATGGATGGATGGATGGATGGATGGATGGATGGATGGATGGATGGATGGATGGATGGATGGATGGATGGATGGATGGCAGGCAGGCATAAGATGAAGGATGGGAAAGAAAGCTTTGGAAATGTACATTTTTAGCAAGGCCAAAATACCTAAGAAAAAAAGACATCCGGAATGTTGAAATGTCGAGTGCTGAAATGTGGTGGTGGTGGTGGTGGTGGTGGTGGTGGTGGTGGTGGATGGGGGTTGTCGATGCAGACGTTTGCTGATTTAGCCATTTTCAAAAACAAGTAAGTTGTTAATTTTAAAAAAAACACGTACATTTCTTTGTATCCGAGTTCCAGGTCCAACCGCTTAAAAAATGGACAGCCCTTGCTCACATTTCAAACACCTTTTTCTTCCACTCCCTATGACAAAGCCTATTAGACTCTTTTTTGTTGTTGTTGTGATCGCATCTGCTATCTTTTGGAACATCAGGTGTTTTTAGAGCAGACAGCACCATCTGTTGTTGATCGTGAACCACGCCTCCCTGTCTAGATTCATGAGCTTGCTGCATGAGGATTGAATCTGCTGTCCATACGTACAACTTCCCTCAAAATTCAAAAGTAGGACAGTCTCTAGGGCCACTTTAACTCATTAACTCATGTGTGGAGATAAAGATAAAACATTAGTACAACCCATATGTTCGAAAATGAGTGTTTACCCACATTTACGCGCAATGCCAGTTCCAGACTTGTACACAGTTCTTTAGATGTTCTAGGGACAACAAAAGCAAATTGTGAAATAACGGAAACTTCAGTTCACAGAGGATGACACTTTAATTAACACTGCGGGTGACCGTTAGTTCAGTACTGCGCGTCTCCCTAGGCTTAGAAGCACCCATGTCTGGCAAGACACCCAGAGACAGGCGTGACCTTTGCCTTGGGTGAAGGTCATTTGTATGGGTTTCATCCTGACCTAAATATGTTACTGGATTAACAAAAGGGGATCTCCAGTTAGAACATGGACCTTTAGCCACGTAAACACCTTTTTTCAGTTTTCTTTAAACCTTTAGGTTTGATAATTGAGTTGCCTCCAACGTGTTTCAAGTTACAAAGGCACTGACTATTGTAAAAATTAACTCGTCTTTTGACCAGGATTCCATGGAGAACAACTAATACATTTTTTTTATTAATTTCACTTTTCGAGTACATTCCTACAAATATCGGGTGCCATAAAAGCTAAAAGCTTATGAAATGGTCACCACATAAAAACAATAATAATACACAACAGGATAATAGTACACTATAAAGTTAATGACAACAGATGAAGGATAAAGGGGAACAAATGTACAATGAACGTCCTGCGTTTATTTTAGCTTAACCAGTGTTAGGCAGAAGTCAATGGAAGGAAAGGGGTTAGAAAGTGTGGTGGTTCAACTAATATTATGATGTGTCACACGATGGCACGCGCTCTTGCTCGTATTTGTGACCCACGTGGAAATAAGTGCTGACCAGCTTGCCTGTCAGCTGTCTGAAACTGTCATATTTATATCTATCGTATGTATGGAAATACTGTTGTGGTTACTCTTTCGATGGATTTAAGATGATAGTAATACAGCGCGTGAAAAATCAGTTTACACAGATGGGGAATAATTTCTGTAGCAAGCTCCGTGTTTTTAAAAATAACTTTGGTTTGAAAAGTACTTATTATATCTGTTCCCAGTTTTTAAAAAAAATAAGATTTTGTAATTTAGAATAAGTTTTCTTAAATTAACAGTAAACAACTGAGATATAATGATTTCTCTGCAGAAGAAAGTATATGCCGCTTGTGTCCCCTGAACGAAGTGGTAGATGAACTTTTTGTTTGAATTGGTTATCGTGCAGTTTTACGAGGCGTCCGCAAAGATCGTCTTCCTGAATATTTTACACAATAGCCAAGTGCCTATAAACTGAATAAATGTATAAGCTAATGAATACAAAATCTTGAAATAGTCTTTAAAATGTATGCAAATGTATTTTTATTACCTCCCTGTTCGAATACCGTGTTCCGGGTTCTAAAATGTATTTCTATTGTTTTCAACCTTGATCTACAGTTTTCGCCTCTTGTTCTACGTTATATGTATTGCATTTCATTGTATCGTTTTGTATCGTTCTGAATATTTTGTCAAAGTTATCCCCCCCCGCCCCACTTCACCCGCCTAGGGCTTATAGCTAAATAAACGAAACGAAACGAAACGAAACTTTTCAGTTGTCCATCAGCCATCTTTTGCTTCAATAAAAAAAGTGGAAATGTGAAGATTTAAAATAGGCTCAAAATCTTCCGTCGCCTTGTCGCCTGCTCCATCTCAAGTCTTATCTGTTTTACTAACATGGCAAAGGGACGACGCGGGGCCTTAAGGAGCACATTCCGACTTCCGGAGGGATTAGCTGTGACTTTTTTTTTAGCTTATCGTTGCAGCCAACCTCACAATGTTTGCCCCTTCAAGTTTTGCTATGGAATTCCCAATGAAATCTTCTGTGGTTTCTTAATCGAAACAATCATTTTTGTGAAAGTTTCGGATTTTTTTTTTTGGAAAACCGAATCAAGCCCAGATACTCATCTTAGACCATATGCAAACCGAACACCAGTTAAAGTACATTGCTAACATAGGTTCACACCGTGACTCTATTTTGCCATTAAAATTCAGTGTGCCTGCAAGAGCCAATAACCAATATAAACAAACAAACAAACAAACAAACAAACAAACAAAAAATTAAACTGAGTCCCCCTACTCATTCCGTGGCCAAGAAAATCTGTTAGGGACTTTCAGGCAAAAATAAAAACGGCCGTTAATAACAAATAAACAAGCAGCTATCACATCACATTGATCAAGAAACGGATTCTCTAAAATGGTTTTCAAGGATAATCGCCTTTCCGTCGAATGCAAAATAATTTTCTTCTCAGTGACAGCACAGCAAGACTGACCTGCGAAATGAAATGATCACATGTGTGCATGTGTGTATATGTGTATATGTGTGCTTGTGTATGTGTTATGTCTGTATGTGTTATGTCTATGTGTATGTGTTATGTGTATGTGTTATGTGTATGTGTTATGTCTATGTATTATGTCTATGTGTATGTGTTATGTCTATGTGTATGTGTTATGTCTATGTGTGAGGGTGGTTTTGCTCACGTGTATACGTGTATGTGTAGCCCTACGTATATATATATATGTACAGGTATCTTTGTATGTGTGTGCACTTATGTCTATAATAATGTATATACTTACAAATAATAGTATGTGTATGTGGACATACGTGATTATGTGCGTGTCAGACTGACTGATTAATATTGGAAAAAATCTGAAATTTTCAGCCACACCCTTTGATCTGCCAAATAAAAACAGAAAATCACAAACTCTTCAGTTCACATAAATTAGTTTAATAGACGATACTGACTGACATTACGGAGAACAGAAGCGATGAGCACTCTGAGTCCTTTGTTTACAGGACTAACCAGCGTCTTGTTTCTTGGCAACCTGGATTGGGCGAACTAACACGATCGTTCGTGTGGTTAAGAAAGATGCTGAAGTGTTTATTGCGTCGGGTCGTCGTCGCGGTCGTCGTTGTCGTTGTTGTTTAACTGTGGGAGCAAAAACAGCCATCGACGATGTAGGAATAGTTAAAATTAAAGATCGCCTTGCCGCGGACTTACACAGAAGTAATTGAGAACACATCTCGCTGTTTGTGGACTTCCTTACACTGCGCAGTCAGCAAGGGAGGACGAAAACAAACTCGTGGACAGGCCCACGAGACATTCTGTTTAACATGGGAGGACGACAGCAAACTCGTGTAACGAAATTGAGACCTGGCGTGTAAACTTAGCATTGTTCACTCAGGAGCCAGAGGGTAGTTCGCTCAGTTCAAAGAAGTAAATTTCGTGCTCTCCCAGAGAACAATTCGTACTAGGGAGGAGGGAGTCAACCCACCTCCCAGGTCCAAGAGTCAGGGACAGCAGACGACAGCTTTATGTCAGCCAAGTACAAATGCATTAGTAATGTCCGTTCGCTGGACTTGGAGACTCGTGATGCTGTTTACAAGAATAGACCATGTGATGTAGAGGGCGCTGGAGTAGGGAAAATAAAAAGCGGGACTTGAGAGAGGGATGGAGATTGGGATTCAGATCAGACAAGAATTAGAGAGAGAAGGAAACAGACGGAAGAAGCTTGCTCGGGCTTACGCCCAGCCCATAAGGCTATGCTGCTTGACCATGGGACAACAGAAGGCCCATAGGCAGAAGACTGGAGGGGCACAGTGGAGGATGAGCCACAGGGCTATCTTCTACGCGCGCCTCCGCTGCAGCTGCACGACGGAGCTTTACTCTGGAAGAAGCCACTGCCTTTAGCGGCCAGGAAAAGTTAGAAAATAGTAGAAGAGCAGGCTTCCGTCTGTCTCACTAATAAGGTAGACAGTAGAGAATAGAGAAGAGGTCCAATAATAGCCACTAGACTATGGAATAGGTTGCATGGTAAGCCGGCCACCACCTGCAATGGTTTATGTTCAACAAATAAAGTTTGGGACGCGCACACACGCAGCTTGGGGTCTTCACGATTGGATGAGTCTGGGCGAAGTGGTACACTCGCGGACAGGCCCACGAGACATTCTGTTCAACATGGGAGGACGACAGCAAACTCGCGGACAGGCCCACGAGACATTCTGTTTAACGTTTTTGAAAGACCGCGCAGTCTGCTATTTCTACCCCAACAAAACCGAGGACATAGACAAATGGGATTAAAGAAACCAAACCAAATAAAAGCAATGCGGAGTAAAACAAAATACAAAAAGCCCCCAAAAGCAACAACACAACAGGCGTATAATGGAGCGTGAAATTCTGGCCTTCTATTCACAACTTGTCATACATTGCTCAAATCCCGAAACAGGAATTGCAACAGAACGCCTGCCTAATGCAGCGAAAAGATCGTTGTGGATGCGCGCCACGTATATCTGTTTCAACATACTGTAGGACTAGTCCCTTATGACATGAAAAATTAATGTTGTTAACTTCTGTTAGCAGCTTTACATGGGTTTTATCCTCTATAGACATCTTTTCTTTATAGATCCGACCCGATGTCCCCGGGAAAAAGGTTTACAAAAAGGCTCTAGATCACCCCCACGAAAGGCAACTGCTGTTGTGGGCAGCGTGCCTGTCACACTTGGCATATTTTTCCACATTACCTTGAAGCGTGCGTGGAATATATCTAAGATGGATCTAGTCGACACACATCCACAGCCAGCATGACACTAAGTGTCGACATATCAACAAAAACTGAAAAATTGCAGTCGACATGACTTCGCAAGAACACATAAAGACGTCGAGACAAATCGACATCAGCTTAACGCGATAGTGAGTACACAGCGACATCAACATGACTGTGACAGTCGATAACACATAGACATGACACGCATAGGCATGACACAGAGAGACAAACACACAGCAACACAGGCATGACATTGACAGTTGACACAAATGCAGTTTTAACTATTGACGAATATCGATACAGCTTTGACAGTCGACATTCATCGACAAAGACATGACATTTATAGTCGACACAGACTGGGGAGAACACAATAAGGTTGACAGTGTGCACAGGACATGACAAATATTCCGATAACATAATTCGAGAAAGAAACAGCTAAACATCAATATTAGAACTACATTGTGTTACTGTCGAGATATATATATTGACATTTCTTCGAGTTTGACAGTCAATACAGAATGACACAAAAATCAGTTAGGCGAAGAAGAAAAAGAAAAGGAACATTGAGGTACACTTGTGATTGGAATATTTATAGTGGAAAAGACTTTTCGATACTTGGACTGCTTCAGATAAAAAGCATTTTTAACTGACCAATTCATTTCTCTATTGCCGTCAGGATACAAACTTAATTTGTATGTGCGCTGAGTGTAATGCAGCTGTTTACACAATTCTGATGCTGGGTCCAGTTGCAATGATAGAAAGGTTGTTTTGCGATGTAAGGGCCGAACGTTAAAGCAGGTGTGGGACTGAGGGGTATAGCAGAGCGTGCAGCAATGTTGTCCGTTTGGTACAAAGCCGAAATTTCAGGATGATGGAAGAGGAGGGATGAACTGTAGCGAAGATCATAACAACCGTAATTTAACGTTTGCGGTGGTGACATTTAGCCAGGGAGAGTTCGCCTTTCTCCTCTGGCCCTGCCGCGGAAAATGATGGATTGTTGCAGAGCGAAGCGTATGTTCGTCTGCTCAGCAATCCACGTGTATGCACCCACGAACACATCCACACGCGCGCTCAGGCTTACACACACATGAGAGAACAGAGAGAGCAGAGAGAGAGAGATGACACCAGATGAAATTCATCTAACAGATAACACAACTTCGAAATTTCTCACTCGCCTCGTGAATGTCTGTTCTGCCTTCTTTAGGCTATGGAAATTTTGTTAACCGCTCGGTCACAGGAAGAATAGAATAAGCATCTCCTTTTACTCCTTTCGAAGCTTAGAGACAGTTTAAATGTTGTCTCCCCTTCCCCACCCCAGTTCTGGGCGGATGCACTACTTCTGGTCCTATCTTCAATCTTCTGGTCTTGTTTTCAGGAGCGTTCTGGGAAAGCCTCATCTCTGCCCCCAGCCCCATGGCTCGAGGGAGTTGTACCATTGCCTCAACTTCGCCCTGGATCGGTAATCTAAACAAACCCGAACAGGCTACCCACAGAAATCGCGCAGACTACCCACGCTTTCCCCC
>SMGT01008027.1:153428-169266 GCA_004794575.1 Lanistes nyassanus | reverse complement strand
GCTCAAGCAATTGCTCTATACTGAATAGTGCTAAACAAAACCAAAAGTTGAACAGCTATTCGCGACCTCCCCCCCCCCTACCCCGAGAAAAATATGCATTACAAATGCGACCTAATTCGAGAATTCTTTGGCCTTGCGGTCGCGAAGGTGGAAAATGCTTGACAGCATTTTTCCCTAGAGGTGCAGTTGGTCGACCTCGTGTCTTCTTATGACAGCTGGCAGCGGGATGCGTTTCTTGAAAATTGCTGGCTACGTGTCTTTGTTTTTCTCTTGTAATTGACCGTGTTTCCTAGCGAGCGAACTCGGATTAATAAAGGAGAACAAAATATCAGCTTCCCCAAAAGGTTCTTCAGATATCTGTGCCAAAGGGAACAGACGGAGATAAAATAGAAGGACGTGATTGCGTGCGTGCGTGCGCGCGTGCGTACTTGTATGAGTAAGACGCGATTGCGTGCGCGCGTGCTTGTATGAGTAAGACGTGATCGCGTGCGTGCGTGCTTATATGAGTAAGACGCGATTGCGTGCGCGCGTGCTTGTATGAGTGAGTAAGCGAGAGAACGGGTGGTCCAAGGCAAGAGAACGCGCTGGATTCTGGCGGCTTTAATCCTCGAGAGAATTTATTTCCCCATTTCCTTGGCTCTATCTTGTTTTTAACTTGCTTTTTTTTAAGGCCATTGGATAGTTTCCTTTCTTTTCTTTCTTTACTTTCCCCACACATTTTCTGTCAGTCCCTTTGTCTTGTTAAGTTTTCTTATATTTTGGGTCTTCTATTTCTCTTTTATGACTTTCCTTATAGCCCAATTGTCCCCGACTTATCTCTTTTTTTCTGTCAGGTATATTTGCTGCGACGACAGCAAAAAGGCAAAGAGAAGTATGCTGGAAAGGTCGACGAAATACTGAGAACATCTCTTAAGTGTTATGACTGGCATCGAAAACTTAAACCCTCCTCACGCGTGGCGAAGTTGACCATTTTTCGAAAATTGCCTGCATGCCCAACCATCAAGCTAAAATTTTTCTCGCATGTCGCAACAGTTCTGTGAAGTTTGCTACAGATCGACACATCTGTTACCGACTTTGCGAAGTATAGAACCAATCCGAAATCTCCAGTAGAGAAACGATCCTTTTAACTGTCTCCACCATTCAACATGGTGATACCCTGGGTAGACGACACACCGGCATTTCTCACCTGATTTGATTTTGCAATCTACAATCGCACCTAGAGCTTTTCACGTTTTCTTTTGCCACTTAATGATAGTGGTAGTAACAGAAGCCATTGACCGACCGAAGGGATTGGGCAGGTCAGGTGATGCTGCAAGAGGGCTTATAGGTAATGTTTTCCCGACTTATCTCCTCGTCTGAAGACAGCGCACAGGAATGCTTACTGAAAAAAATCATTTTCAGCTTTGCGTTAAAGGCAATCCTTTGCCTCGTGTGATTCGACCTTTATACGCTAACGCGTTTAGGCAAAGCTGTGAGTTCAGGCTTGGTGCACGGGTAAGATATGTGTTCCTTTTTCATATTCCCTTTAGAACTTGTTCTTCCTATGAAATTTATGACCCTTTAAGACGTTACAAAGGCTCCTCCAACCTGTCCCATGCTCATGAAAGATTTTTACCACTTTTGACAGAAAGCAAGATGGAGGCTTTAGTTCAACTTGTCTTTTTCGGCGGAAACAAATCTGAAATCAGAATGACTTCTAGCAATAATCCACTATTGTAAAAACAAAAAGTAAAATAAAAAATATTCACGAGAAGAAAAATGTGTTGGCTGTTGTTCCACTGCCTCCTATCAAGAACCAGCAATGAATTATCTGGGTCGACAATATTTGTTTCGGGGAAGTCGGCCTTTCCCAAAGATTGGGTTAAAACAACCAGATCACGCGGATTCCTGTGCCCACTACACCATAACATTCAGGGAAGTTTTTCCCATGAAAAGGAGTAAAAAAAACTCCTTCACTTTCTTGACAACGATGTTCTGCCCAGACCTGTTATTCAGTCCACTCACGGCATAACCAATTCACCAGACGTCATGCTGATCATACCAATTTCATCGACAGTTTTTAAGACTAGTTGAATGTCAGATCATGGTTTGGGAAGATTAAAAAAAAAGATTTTCGTACACGAGCTCTATGTCCTAATACAACATTTTTTCCCTAAAGAGGTAGGGGCGTTGAGAACTCCTGCTAGCCAAAACAAGTATGCGTTTGCTTGTGTGCGTGCTTGTTTGAGCGCGATATGCCTACACGTCAGTGCAAACGCCTCAGTGTACAGTACGTGATTGTTTCACCTAGGTCATGTTATACTAAAGGGTAAGGATTAGGCCTAGCCTTGGTGTGAGAATAAGAAAGTTTTGTTAATATTGCTATCGACAGAATGAACCTTTTTATTTTTACGTCTTTCGAATTGCTCGCGAAACAAATCACTGTCCCGGGTGACATGACAAAACTGATACCCACCCTGATGTGGAATGACGTTTTCCTAGACTTGCTGATCACCCCAGTTAGTGACGTCACTTAACTGCTGTTCAACTTCAGCAGCTTTGCCTTCACCATCAACCATCGCAACTTCGAAACTCCCATTCCTGTCCGAAAGAGCAGTTCCTTGGGAACCAGTCAGAGTGCTTTCAGCGAGGGCGAGGCAAATTTTTAATTAGGCCCTACCAGGGAAAATAGCGCCCGGCCTCGGGGCTCCCCATTTTCTGCAGACGGCGCAATCCCATCCATGCAAGTCGACAAAGATTTCCAGGTCTTCCGGAAAATGTTTCACCCTGGCCGTAGGTCTCCGCTTGGCCATTCTAGATTTCCCTTTCTCCAGACATGGCACAAGTCTTACAAACTGAAATAAAGGAAGATCTGTGACCCAAGGCCGCTTAACTGTGTGGATCCCTTCTGTTTCGCTCCATGAAACGTTCGCTTGTTATTCTTTTAAACGAAACTTATTCCGAATAGTTATAGTGTTTGAAACTTTTTAATAGCTGCGTTTTACTGGTTCCCTGACGGCAGTTTTGTCCCAGAGCTAGTATTTAAGTGCACGTGCGTGCCTGCATGTGTGACTCCACAAGAACGTGCCTGGAAACGCCTGCGCCCTTAACTGCATGGGTAAGCATGTGCATGCGTGCTGGGCTGAAGAAGGCAGGAAACACACACACACACAAACACACACACACACACGCACACACCACCCCACCAGATACACTTGTCTGCGCCTATAATTAGTTTCTGAGCCTGCCTGCCTGCCTGCCTGCCAGTATGCTTGTCTATATATCTGTCTGTCACAGACCTACATATAAACGCGCTCTCGCATGCACACGGCAGGTGATACTTCATGTCCACTGACTTGACCTTGCACGAGACTCCACTTTGATATAAAAATAAAGGCCGAAAATGCGTCTTATAGTTTGGAGCTGATGGAAATCAGAGATGTAAGTGCAACACAGGAGAAAGGCCTGCAGCAGATCCTTAGACAGACACAGTCGGACTAAACTCCCACAAACGGTCTGGTCGAGACGTCAGCTGGAGTCTGGGTTGAACATTGCGCTAGTTATTTCGGCCCAATGCTTCCACACGTCTTTCCATTTTCCATTCTTCCTTCCGCCTCGTCACACCTGTCTTATGCTTTGGCAGTCACGTGGCTTGTCTCACCGAGCTTTGTCCCTGGCATCACGTGACTGTCGCACATATCATTGTCCTGTTGATGCCACTTAACGCATCACATTTGCCCATGTCCCCTGAGAGTCATGCGATATGCACAAAGCTAAGGTTTCCTTTGGATAAGCAAACATTTAGTCCGAGTGAATCTTCAGATATTCAGGTAACATTTGATGATTTATAGCGCTCTGTCCTCATTTGTTCTTTATTAATTATTGATATTCAGGTACTTAGGATGGATAGAAAGAAGAACAGATAGAAGGAGGAAGAGATTTAAAGAGGTTTACGGACACATGTACAGGGGGAGGCAGGGATGGAGAGTAGGACCCAGAAGCAAAAGATGATAAGAAGACCTTGAGGTCAGTTTCCGGTGCAGGGATACCTAAAATAACGGTACAGTTGTCGGGGGATAGTGATGTTAAGGTCAACGTCAGGCCGACTGGGGATATCGGTCACGTGACCACAACAGCAACTCCCGGCATAGACTTAGGTCGGAGAAGACGATCATCTCGTTAATAGTCGCCTCTGGCCAGCCGCGGGCATGGCTTGGCAGGCGTGACGGAGGGATAGGGACCCTTTGGGTTTCTTCCGATCAGCGACATATTTTCCGCGTTTTCTGTCTGCGGACTTTGGTGTCCACGCGTCTGTCTGACTTCCTTCTTTTCGTCTTTCTTTCTTTTCATTTTCACGCTTGCACGCACGCACTCACTCACGCGCGCGAACACACACCATCACATAATACCCTTCCCGCCTCATCTCTCTCTGTTCTGAGCCTCCCGCTCTATCTTCTTTCCCCTCTGCCCTTTCTGTTTCTCTCCCATCCGCTCCTCTCTCTCTCTCTCTCATTTTCTCTTTAGAAACGTATGTCGCAGCTTCTCCCTTCAAGTCTGCACTTTGCATCGCGTGGCTTCTGACATCGGCTTAAAATTCCAAGCCACGCATTTCTTCCTGCCGGCCGGGTGTTCTGCGAATGAGCGCGCGGAAATAGAATTTCCAGATGCCAGGAAATGTCACAGACTTGCAGACAAGACATCTCCGCCATTGTCTTCTTGCATGGCACGTGGCGCCCCCACCTCTGCCCCTTTTCGATGTTCCTGCCGCTAGCGCCGTTTCGTGTTCGTGTTAGGAAACGGACCCTGCAAGACTCTCTGACTCTCTGGTCTGGTTACGGCTCCATATGCTGACAAATTAAATATGCGTGTGTGCTCGTGCGTACCTGTGTGCATGAGGTCGAACGCGTATGCGCATTTTATCCGGGCATACATAGTGCATGGGGACGTGCGGTTAGAGCTCCCATACCCCCGAGGGCGCCTCCAGTTACGGCGTATTGCTTCTGTTGTGCGTTTCTGTCAGACTTCCAGCTTTGTGTCGTTAATGATGCCATTTCTGTCCCTTTCGGGTCATTTCTGTCCTCCCACTACCCCTCCCTGTCGGTTCTCTGTTACAACATCGTATTTCAGGACTGTTAGTGTGCACGTAACCAACCAATCCACAACGATGTTCATACATTTAGCCGGTGGAAACGTACGCTCTGCAGCATACAATTGCACTGTTAGCAGACTACACATGTTTTCAGCGTATTGATGAACTATTGAATGTGTGCACTGAAGCTCATTCAAACACGAGGGTTTTTTTTTTGTTGGGGGAGGGGGGGTGATGGGTAAGAGAGGAGGATCTCGTTCTTCGTTAACCTTTGCACTCCTCTTTGTTTCTTTACATATGTTTCCGTTCCTTCCGTCTTCACGAGCTCTCTGTCTCTGTTTTTGTTGCCCGGAACGTCCTTGCTCCTCATCCCTTCATCTTTATTAGTGGAGGATGTTTCCTTGGTGTCGGAGGGCAGTTTACTGGTTTGTATACTTACTTTTTGATGATAAGTTTCGTTTCATTGGTGAATGAAGTGGTGTGTGAGAGTGGTTTGGTTGTCGCATTCCTTTGTTCTCGTTTCAGTCATACTGAAAATAAACATTTCCATCAAGTCAGTCATAGACAATCCATTATTTCCATCCTATTTGCATTTCCCTTAATGCTTTTCTGTTTGTGTCGCTGTCTTCCTGTTCCTGTCATAAATTGTTGATAAGTATATTTATTTCTCCATTCGTCTGTTACTTTCTGTTTATTTTCATGTCTTGCTTCTCTTGTATTCCAGCCTTCGTTCCTTCCTTTCGTTTTAACGACGTACAAGGGTCTCAGATGCTTCCAGACAAAGTGGAATTTACCTCATCTCTTGATTTCTGTCTTTTTTGTCCCGTCTTTCGTTCTTCCGTCTCCTCGTTGGCGCCCTCCTTTCTCATGCCGTAATCTGCATATCCAGCCTGTCTCAGTTCTCACCTCGTTCGATGCTCTCCCCTTTGAATTCATTGTCCTTGTCCAGCAAGTTTGTTCTGTCCCTTGTCTGAGCATGGTTCGTCTTGACACAACAGCCAGTACATCGGCGTTGGCTTGTGGTCCCTGGGAGAGGGAGGCGTTATCGAATTAGAGTAAATTATCATAAATCAGTTGTTATCGGATGACAGACAACACGTTCAGGACATTGTGGAGCCAGACAACACGGTCCACACTTCCTGATGTTCTGCACACACTCAGCGACACTCTTCACAAAGGCAGCGCTGTCCAAACGTTTTCTTCCACAAGTTCTCGGCAAACACGGGACGCGTCTGAGACTGGCCCTGCGTCGGCTTCACAATTACCGCCAGCCCCTGGACTCCCCTTCCGCAATCTTCCAGAGTGACTTCCCTTTGAGGCCGACGAGATCATGTTTGTAGTCAGCGCGGGGGATCGGACGCCATCTTCACTTAAAGAGACAATCTCGTTATCCCACGCGAGATTTGGTCCCAACCACGTGCTTATACACGGGGTTTCGCGTGTGGAGAAATTCAATCAGAGCAAGCTTGATGTACGTCGTTTGAATAGGTGATGCTTTGTTCGCAAATTATCTTTCTCCGGGCTGCGAACCTACTATGTGTCTGCATGCTGCAGAGTTTATCCAAAGGCTCTCTGTTTCTGACGGAATGAGCAGCTTACGGATTTCAGACTCGCTGTTTGTAGCTAGCTGTCCATCGAAGGTTCATTATTTTCAGTTTCGAGTGAGGACTTTTGAAAATTTTACACTTGCCTGCACAAACTTACCAATAAGCGCACGCTTGCGCGCAGCCACCCATGAGCACACACACACACACCGCTCGCGTCAGAAATCAACAAAAGCTATTTTCCAAACATTGCTGAACACCTGTAGGTAAGCCTTTGAACACCTGCTGCCCACTGTCATCACCAGAAGCCTGTCAGTAGACTGCCCACCTGGGTTCAGGTCCACTTTGTCTGGAAGCATCTGAGGCAAATGTACGTCGTTATCCGTAAGGTAGTTTAGTGACATTTGATTATCAGTTTCAGAGAGTTGGGGGTGGGGGGAATAACAAGAAAAACGTCGAGAACGAGGGACATACACAGGTACAGGTAGTTTCCAACATCTTATTGTCAGTTTCACAAAGAGAGGATGTGTGGTTGGGGGGAGGGGGAGAAATTGGAGTGTTAAGAGAGAGAGAGAGAGACAAAGACAGGCAGTGAGGCAGGAAGAAAAAGAATTAGAGGCAACAGGTCAGGTGACCTCCACTTTCAGCCAGATGTTTCTAGTGCCCGTGCAGCCTGCATTGTAAGATTACACGGTGAAAGTGCATGGTGTTTTAAAGGAAAAGAAAGGTTTCAAAATGTTCCGCTGGGGACTTTTTGCTGAGAGCACGCGAGCATTGCAAATTTTAGGCAGGCAGTGAGGGCCGCTGTTCGCTGAAATACACAGTACCTGAAATTTATTGGCCATCTTCCTAACACAGCCCCGTTCCCCTTCCGCCAGCTTGCTCACTGTTCATTCCGCCCACTCTCCGCCTCTCAGCTGGCTGTGCAGTAAGCATTTGCTGAATATTCCAGATGGAAGCATTTCAGATTCCGATCTCCTTTGTCAGAGCTGAATCCGTTTTTTAGAACCACAAATCTGATTTAGAACATCGAAAAGTTTTCATCTCATTATCCTAACGTGCGTTTACACTCCGCAGCCGAGTCTCCCGTTCGCTAGTCCCTCAGCGGTTCAATTCTCTCTGGGTCCTGAAGTAACATATTATTATGTATGAGAGAGTGCACACCCCCCCAGCCCCCTTCTCTTCCCATTATCCTGTACTTCATCCTGCCTTTTATGTCTCACCTCCCCTTTTCATTTTACATTTCTTGTTTCTCTCCTTCCTCCCACTTTCTTCCGCTTTCTGTTTCTCGTCCTCCTTATCTTGTTCCTTTTGTTCATCTCGTTCACTGTATAAT
Source organism: Lanistes nyassanus (assembly GCA_004794575.1). Taxonomy (NCBI): domain Eukaryota; kingdom Metazoa; phylum Mollusca; class Gastropoda; order Architaenioglossa; family Ampullariidae; genus Lanistes; species Lanistes nyassanus. The sequence goes on along the minus strand of SMGT01008027.1, from coordinate 161,318 downwards.
TATATGTATCCACAGACACAGGAATTTTGACGATGGGATTACAATTGTAAAAATGCTTGAATGAGCTGTGTGCATTGCCCTAGCCGAGACCTGCGGTTCTAGCGGTACCTCGTGCACGATCCCCATTGTCCGAAGTTCGGTCGCTATAACATGGTTCATGTTTGTGACAAGTGCAGAGATCTGACGGCCTGTTTATAGGTGGCGGTACTATACCTACCGGAATACCGGTAAACACCAGTACGTTCTGAAAACGGTACGGTATACCGGTACGCGTCGTCTTAATAATAATAATAATAATAATAATAATAATAATAATAATAATAATAATAATAATAACAACAACAAATAATAATAATACATCTAGTGCTCCGAAACAGTGGTTACAACTATACAAGAGGTTACCCTTTATAGCGACCATAGTTACAATTAATTCAGTGAAGTTCGTGCATATGTAAACATAAAATTAGAAGAAATGCAGCAGCCTGGCAAGCTAAGACTTGCGCTCAACACGTCCACACTAGACCAAAGGTTCAAAATTTTTCAATAAAATCTGATTTCAAGCAGTCTGAAAACTTCCGGACAACATAACAAAGTTGATTGCAGGCGAAGCTGTCCTAAAATATTGTTTTTTTTTGGGGGGAGTGAGCAGGTGGGGTGTGTTTTCTTTTTTTTAAAGAGCATATGCTGATCAACCAGGCAATGAAAGATTACAGACAGACTGATGTGAAATGCTAACCCTTACTGCAAACATTAACTTATGGATAATAGCCAGCAAATTAGGAAAATATAAACTCTTAAATGAAACTGTAGTCAAATCAGCAGGTGACGCCGACAGCATGGCCAAGCACAACAGATACCATCCGATGGTTCTACTTGTAAAGACTTGTGCAAAATATGTGTTTGTTTATTCCGTGTCACTTTGGTTTCCCTCCCCCCTCGCCCCCCTACCTCCATCTTTTTCTATTTCTCTCATTTGCACACGCCCCTCCCCCCTCAAGAAAAAACCAACGCAGCGAACCCCCACCAAAAAAACCCCCAAACAAATAAATAAAAACACTCACATGCCCAAGTTTGCTTTGAAGAAACCCTGCTTCCCCGTACGGCCGGCATAGGGGTATATGCCGATATAAAACACCCGTATGACAGTAAAATACCGTTCTGTAAAACTGTACGGCTTTCCGTAATGGTACCCGCCTCTAGCCCTGTTCAAGATTTTGTTGTTCGTCAGTACAGAGATTTAAGTAAAAAGCTCATGGTAATGGGAAATATTGGTATTTCTGCACATCAGGCGGTGGAACTTAGCGTACGGATAAATTTTACTGTCGGTCCATAGTGTGGACTGCCCATCCACCCATCCATTCAGTCATCCATTCAGTCATCCATCCATCCATCCATCCATCCATCCATCCATCCATCCATCCATCCATCCATCCATCTCAATCAGTGAGAGTGAGAGGTGACAGCCTTTCAAGCCGTTGTTTTTGTGTCTATTTTACTTCATACTTTGCTCTTGAAGTCGCCGTGGGGCTGTCTCGAAGCCTGCACGACACGCTTGTCGAAAGAGAGAAAGACGGACGGGCAGTGGAACGCAGACGGACCTTATTGAAACAGTAACTCTCGCGGTCATCTGCAACAGCCGGGAGCAGAGTCGAAAAGTGCGCTCCAGCTAGGACTGTCCCACCTGCAGGACGCTAGGGGATTTCCTACGTGAAAGGAAGCCCACAGTCTCAGGTCATGATGCCTCCTTTTTTGTGCTTGTCTTCTGCCTAATCTCTCCTACACCATTAAGCTCTTTTTTAAAAAAAAAGCTGTTCACGTTTCCTTTCCTTTTAAGACGCATATATTTCTGCACAGTATTTTTTATTTGGGGTGGGGGTGCGGGAATAATTTCTCTGACATTTGCAGTGTCGACTTCCGGGACGACAGGATTATGTGTATTTGTAAAGACGTCACCTATTCCTGCCTTTTCGTTCTCGTTATTCAAACCATGCAGAGCAGACAAAGTCAAAAACTCATACTGGCTACCGCCCCACCCCACCCCCAAAATAAGAAAAATCTATATGCTATAGTTGACGTATTGGGTGACACTAAGACGAGAAAGAAGCTACACATTAACTTGTAATACCACAAATCTGTTTTTTTTTAAAACCAGCTTTAAAAAAATCTAGACTTCCACTTCTATACGTTAACCTTAGCCCCTTTCTAATCCTAAACAACAATCCAACTCCTATGCCTTGTCCCTCCCTACCTCACAACTGTACGCAAAATCAACCAAACCTCCCCCCCCAAAAAAAAACAAACAAACAAACAAAAACAAACCAATAAATAAACGCACACACAAAGCCAAACAAAGATGCATTTTACGGGAATCGAACACATTCCTAGCAAGGTACTCACACGAGTCATGCTGCTGAGACTGAGGGAGGCTCTAGACAAACGACTGCGAGATGAGCAAGCAGGCTTCAGGCAGGACAAATCTTGCACAGACCACATTGCAACATTGCGCATCATCATAGAACAGTCACTGGAATGGCAGTCTCCACTTTACACAATCTTTGTAGACTTTGAGAAGGCCTTTGACAGTGTAGATAGAGAGGTCATCTGGAAACTTATGGCACATTATGGGATACCAGCAAAGTTCATCTCCATTATCAAACAACTTTACAACAACTCCACATGCCAGGTTGTGCATAAAGGAAAAATGACAGAGCCTTTTGAAGTGCGGATGGGGGTGAGACAGGGCTGGATGTTGTCACCAACCATCTTCCTGCTGGTAGTAGACTGGATTATAAAGAGCTGTACACAAAATGCCAACACAGGAATCCGCTGGTCTCTCACTAAAATCCTGGAGGACCTAGACTTTGCAGATGACGTCAGCCTCCTGTCGCACAGACAACAAGATGCACAGCAGAAACTCACACGTCTATCAGAGAAAGAAGCAAAAACTGGCCTCAAGATCAACACTAACAAAACAGAAACCATGAGAATTAACGATCATCATCAAGACCAAATCCAGCTGCAAGGAGTTGACATCAAGGACGTGGATAAGTTTGTCTACCTGGACAGCGTAGTAAGCAAGGATGGAGGAGCAGATGAGGACATCAGGAGCCGCATCAACAAAGCCAGCATGCCTTCAATACCTTACGTCCCATCTGGAACTCCACAGCCCTTTCACAACAAACCAAAATTCGTATTTTTAACACCAACGTGAAAGCAGTCTTGCTTTATGGTTCGGAAACCTGGAGACTGACCATGACAGCCACAAGTAAGCTCCAAACCTTCATCAACCGCTGCCTCCGAAACATCATGCACATCAGATGGCCAGAGAAAAGAAAAGTTGGCCGGCCAAGACAGACATGGAGGAGGTGCGTGGAGGATGAAATGAAGGCAGCCGGATGGACATGGGCTCAGCTGAAGAAGACCGCCGCGAACCGAGTCCGCTGGAGGAGTGTCCTTGAGGCCTTATGTTCCCCGGTGGAGCAAACGGACTAAAGAAGTAAAGAAAGACGGAGTGTTGCTGACAAACGTGTTCGTGTTTTTGCCTGTGACGGTCCTAGCGCCAAGACAATAGACATCAGCTGAGCCGAGGGACCAGCGAGCTCCAGCATGAGACAGTTTGTTGTCGCCTCCTCTGGCGGACCCGGGGTTTGGAGCTGTCCGAGCGGATGGGATGAATGGGAACCAGGTGGCCAGACTGTTTCCCTGCCTGCCTCGCCACCTGCCTGCCTGCCTTCCTAAAATTACCTGTGCAACATGAAGGGTAAGAAAAGCGTTAATGCATGGAGCCAACAAAACATGACGTTTACTCTGGTCAAAACCTCAAGAAATGCATTAAAACGTCAATGTTGACAGTGTCCTGGGCAGGCTTAGAACTGGATTCTTGGTCACGCCTACACTCGATGGACTGTTCAGCAGGTGATTTTATTAAAGGTACGTTTTAGTTTATCGCTCTTTTATCTGGCCTAAGCCAGGAAATCTCCATCTTCATGCAAAGAATAAATGAAATGAAAAGCAGCAGTCCATTAAGAAAGACATGACACCAGTAGCAGGGATGCCCAATTTAGCAAGAAGGATGAGAAAGTTGTAATGACATAGCCGCTGGTGATGGTTTGAAACGTCCAAAAACAAGTTCGTTTTTAAGCCGCGTGGGTTTAGACTCGCCATTTTATTGGAATCTCTTCCTTTTTCGCAAGCACACACAGGCACGCAAGGACACCCACAGACACACGGAGACACTCTGAGTAGTCTACTCCTGTTGTCTACTCATACACACACAGGCACTCTGAGTACTCCTGTTGTCTAATCATACACAGGCACTCTGAGTACTCCTGTTGTCTACTCATACACACACAGGCACTCTGAGTACTCCTGTTGTCTACTCATACACACACAGCCCCGAGGCTACAGGACAGGGAGAGAGGGAAGAAAAATGAAAGGGGGGGGGGAGAAAAAAGAGGAGAAACATCCGTCTTGCCTTCTCTCCCCTTCCGTCACTCCAACATTATTATTTTTTAATCTTCTAGGCGTGCCAGGACGCTAAGTGTGATGTCGTTAGCTGCAATATCCACCAGACATTCATAGTGTGCAGTTCATCAAATCGTTTTGCTCTCCAGGCTGCCCAAAACCCTTTTTTAAAGATCGTTTATGGAATTGCACCTGGGTCTTATCATCTTGCTGCGTGCGCGTGATGTATGGTCCTGTGGGTGTGTTCGTGCATGCGTTCTCGACACGTGGACTTTCCCTGTTACTGCCTGCTATTCCTTTCCCTTACCTTCAGCCCTAACTGTTCCTTTCATCGTGATGAGTGGAAAATCCAACACCGCCTTCACATTTACCTCGTGTCTTCGCTTTCTTTTATCTTCCGAATAATTTACACGGGCGATTCTTCTTGATCTTGAAGACACTTAATGTCACTTTCGGTGCATTTTTAACGCACGAAACTTGGCAATAACCATACTGCATGGAGCAGCCTTGTGACCCTAGAACACACCGCATCCGTTTTCTATTAAATTTAACACGACATAATGTTCACAGTTTTGGCCGTGACGTTTTGCTTGCCGAGAGTGAGGAATAGGATTGGAATATGAAATGCAGACAAATGGGTGCTTGGAGAGAGAAGACGTGCTACATGCATGGACTGGGAAAAATGAGAGATGATCTCCCCACAAAACCAATGGATCTAAAACAACTAGGTGGGGTTTTCTTTTGAAAACCTTTTCTTTACTAGGATATATATATAGAGAGAGAGATCTGAATATGGATGAACACGGCTGGCTCGTCACGGACAATGGCAGGTTATGAATGTACTACCAACCTGCATCTTACTCTCGGAAAAAAACTATTTTCGTCATATAAGAGGGGTTGGTGGGGACTGGAGAGATTACTGCAGAAATGTATTCCATTTTTTATACCAAGATTATGATTTTTGAAAATAAATTTTTAATTGTAAAGCTTTATCCACATTTTGCATGTTTCATGCTTAGCCGATCGACAACGTAAGTCAGAACTTAATCTGTATTTGTAAATAGTAATGAAGTTCTTAGTGCGAGCACGCTGTAACAGATGTTTGCTAGCGGTAAACTTTGGGCGCTTTAGCGTGCATTACAAAGGCTGTAAACGAGAACAAAATCTCATCTCGTCTATTAAAATTTATGCCAAGAACCCATAGACATCGATTTCTTAGGCACGAAGAAATGGCTATACATGATCGTCAACACACAAACACACGTATTCTTGCACACGGGATTTACTTACAAACTACACATCTGCTACAGTACCAGCGTCCTTTTGCAATCCCGCGCACATTAAAAAAAATCGAATCCACCCTGTTTTGCAAATGCGCGTTCATGCAAGTAAACACACACATTATCGTTAGAGCGTGCTAAGTCGCGCACAAACCCTCGGCGCAGCTCTGCAGGCGCACAAGCGGAAGTGCGTGTGCACGCAGGTTCACACAATAAGATGTGGAAGGTTAGTTAACCACAGCAAACGCGATCAACGTGATGACAGAAACTCAGTCATCCGTATCGCCAAGATTCAATTTGTTGTGAAACAGTCCCGCCTTTAGCAGCCCATCATTCTGCCTAGCACCGCCCAGCGTGTTAACCTGATACGGAATTCATGACGGGGTGGGTGGGTGGTATATTTTCCACCTCCCTCCACCCTTCCTCTGACATGTGTTTCCGGAGCTGTAAAATTGCGCAAGCGGTGCCATCGCCGAAGACGCTTTGAAAGATTTAAAAAGCGAATTCCTCCTGCAAAGTTTTTGCTCCCCGCAGATTTCACGGCAGACACAGCGGCGCGTTCTGCAGACAGATTTTCGAGCGTAACTCTACAAGTGATTGTGCACAGACAAGGGAGCATGGGGGCGGACGAACGATATTAAAAATAAGAAGAAAAAATGCATTTCGTGCGGTCACAATCCGTACTGTGGAAGGCGGCATTTCTTCTTGTCTTTCTTGTTTTGTTTTATCTTTGTTGTTAGTTTGCCTATGGCTGTGTGTGCGTGGGTGTGTAGGTGTGTACAAGCGTGTGTGTTTGCGTGTTCGAAGAGGCGCGTACGTTTTGCGTTAGTGCGTTCGTTCTCGAGTGTGCTCATTCATGGTTAAGGGATTAAAGGTTAGTTGGATAACCTAAAACACCCAAAGCCACATTGTCATCCTCTAGGGAGCTAGAATAATAATAAAAAACCTATGAAAGATGGCTGGTGGCATTTTTTGAGTGCAAGAAAGAAGAGTTATCCACCAATCACCACCACTAGAATTAACCCCCAACCCCACACCACCCAGCAACCAGAAATGAACTGTCAAACTGAATCTTTAAGACTTTTCTTCAGACTGTTTTTCGCTGTCGTGATGAGTCTTCCTTCAGTACCCGCTCGAAATCAGCTTTTGTCGTCCGGGTTCTCGCGGTCTCTCGCTAACCTCTCAATTGAGACGAGATGACGGTGCTACCATTAGTGGGCAGTTATACAGTCTGCCTTAAAGGCACGCGCTGTGTGGATGTTTCTTCCATGCAGTCTGGTTACGTCAAAAGCATTAAAGTGCCCTGATGACGAGAAAAATGCATGGATACTCTCGGGCATCAACTATTGTTGGTGGTCCGGTTGTCGTCAGGAAATATTCTTTTGTGAAATATAGCTTATATCCAATCCAACAGAACCAGACCTAATTAATTTTAAGTATACACAGAGTGAAATACTCTATCCCTCTTTCGCCACATTTTACGTCCGTTTCCTCACTCACTCAACCACCTACCCACCAACTCACCCACCCACTCACCCACTCACCCACTCACCCACCCACTCACCCACTCACTAGCCGTCTATGTCTTTTGAATGAGGGCTGTTGAGATAATTTCTCTCTTTCCTCCACTCCCCAACTGACTAGCCAGAAAGAAGAGTTAGAAAACAAGCTACTCCCCTTTTCTCACCCCACTCTTCTGATCGATTTGTGTGCACCGACTGGACAGTGATTTTCGCTTTCGTTTCATCTCAGGTGTTCCCATAATCTAATCACACTATCTCTCATAAACATACTTTTCATGCCTTTCTTCCGTCAGTTCTGAGAGGTAATTGTTATTGCGTGGCCTCAGAGAGGTTCGCCCAGCGAATTCGCCTCTTTATCTTTATTGACGCATTTGTTTCCCCTTGATCATAACACATCTATTTCTCCTCCGTTGGCTTTTATATCAGTTATCCTCCTTTTCACCTCTTGTTTATCTCTCCCGTCTTTTCTTTCTGTCTTCTTCTCCTGTGCCCCCCCCCCTTAACCTTGTTCTCTTGTCCTTTCCTTTCTCAAGGTTCTACACACACTCTCTTTATTTCTTCTTGCTGAAAATATTCTTTGCTTCATTTCAATCCTCTGCTGTGTTGTATCCACTTTCGTCCAT
>SMGT01008027.1:138781-153418 GCA_004794575.1 Lanistes nyassanus | reverse complement strand
CCCCCCCCCCCAAACACATGAACCAGGTTCACGACCTCCATTCTCTCTCGCTGTTACTCGCTCTTTTTCGCGTGCGCGCGCGCACTCACTCTCACACACACACACACACGCGTACGCGCGCACACGCACACGCACGCACCCACGCACGCACTCATATGAAGAGAGATCTAGAGAGTGGTCAGAAATAGAGTGACCGAGAGAAATGATAGAAGTGCCTCAAAGTGAATTATAGCGTGTCACAAATCACGAAAACAGCAGACACCAATGTTTCCAGAATTTGACGTGTATAAACCTGAAATGGATATGAAGCAAGTGGCTGGCGCTTCGTCTGTTTTTAGATTGTGTAGCGAATATATTGTAACGAAGTGATGGTATTTGTTTGGCGGGGACTGTTGGGGGTGGGGGTGGGGGTGGGGTGGGTGGGGTGGGGGCAGGCTGGCTCAAGGGAAGGATGGCGTTCATCACGGATCTGTCAGCTTGTGGTTTCTCGTGCATTTGTGCCACTCCTCCGTCTCAAGGACAGTTTCCGTGTGTTCATTGGCATCCTTCCATGAATCAAATGGCCGCATATTTCAGTGTGTGTTTACGGGAGATTCTACCGTTTTTCAATCAGCACGCAATTACGCATTACTGCGCAAATACGTTTTCGTAATTCATTTTCCGTGACAAGAATGGAGTCTGCGCTAACGCCCACGCTGTCGCCCACCTGCCTATATAGACCTGAGACAGGTAAACATACCGACACGTTTATGCATATTGGCAAGAAGATACACACAAGCACGTTGCTGATGATTATTTGATAACTGCACTTCTTGTAATGACCGTTTTCTAACTGCACGAGTTTTACCAGCCCAAGGAACAGCTAGCATGCGTCACTGGGACAGGAAAGGGTTGACATGTAGTGTCGGACCACGATGTTCGGAGCTGGTCTAGTGACTGTGTGGCTCTGGAAAGACAAACATTGTATACACTGACCCTATCACGACAAAACATCGACGTTTCGTCGACGATTTTTGGACAAACGTCATCATCAAGGGATGACCTTTCCAAGCAATTTAAAAAAAACTGTTGCAAGTTGATTCAGAATAGAACTTATAACCTATTGTTGATCCTACAAATTTAGGACTTGTTTTTATGACTTACCTGAGTGGAATATGCGTAACTGTGCTCGATTGCCTGGTCTGAACAGTCAGGCAGCCCATTCGTGTTGTGTTCTGCAGAGCCAGGGCTGACTTGCATGAACGATCCTATCATGTGTACATCACACATACAGCTGAACTAAGCAACGAATACACAACACGAACAGTCCATAAGACCTGTTGCTAACTATACGCTCAAAACTCTAGACACGGGGGTGGGGAGGTGGAAAGTAGAGTATTTGAAGCTGACCTGCAGCCTGTGTCAAATTGTTTATCTGTGTCCAACTTGTGGAGCACGTTCACTTCTGTCGTCAGCCATCTGCACCCACAGAAAGAACACTTTTTTTCGTCTGCTCTCTCATCGTCGCTGTCCTTATGTCGGGGTGCTTCCTGACTTGGTGGCGCCACAATCACAAATACGTCATACCAGTGCTTGGATTGGGAGACTGCATCGAGTCCATCAGATCTGCGTAACTGTTTCTGGAACTTCTTGTCTGAGCAGCCGCGCAAACAAATCTTCATGCTTATATTAGACTGTCAGAAAAATTGGAATGAGTTCTTGTCCAACGCGATGATTGTCATTGTCTCTGTAATAGTTGGCTTTAGAGAGGGAAACAAATCCCTGAGTGTCTAAGAAAACATAATTGACCCTGCTAGCCGGGACCGGCAGGGGAAGGTTCTTCTCCTTTCAGACGACTGCACTCGTATGACCGGCAAAAGTCTTTTGTATGTTGACAACAATGATAGCTTTGCCGATCCTGGCTCCTTGCTCTGCAGACAAAGCGTTTCAGTGCTGAGTCACTTTTACTTACTTTCTGCTTATCAGTATAGTGCCTGGAGGCTTAACGGAACAATTACTGCGCGCAGGTTGATGTTTCTGTAAGTATTTCGGTACTTTGAAGATTTTCTCTTACAGCAAAAGGTTGGTTCCTGTGTCAGTTTTTTTTAACTGAAAGCGAGGATTTTTATCTTTGAAAGTGAAAGATTATCGGTGCTGAGGTAAAGAGAGGATGTGTGTCAGTGAGGGGAGAGACAGAAGTATTGAAGGAAGGAAATATATCTATGTGTCTGTATATATCTATATATATATAGCTACATCCCGTAGTACTTTCTCCACTAAAGGAAAAAAAAAAACTCCGATGCGGTAACCTCTGAGATGTAACCGCGATGCAGTGCAGCGGTAGTTTTGATTTGTAAGAGCTACATTATTAGGTACCCTCTACAGTTAAAAAAAATCACGATTCTATAATCTCTTAGATGTAACCGCAATGCAGTGCAGCAGTAGTCTGTGACTCGTAACAGCTACATTATTAGGTACCTTCTACAGTTTAAAAAAATCATCACGATGCTATAATCTCTGAGATGTAACTGCGATGCAGTGCAGCAGTAGTCTGTGATTTGTAACAACCATACGATGCAGCACCCTCAGATATGGACAAGGATACGATGCCCTGGCGCGTCCGTCTGACATGTTTATGTAGAAATGTCATCAGCCGACAGATGCTAGACGGGGAAAGTGTTGTGTATCGTTCTCTGCGTCCCGAACATTTGTTTAAACATGTAAACCGACACCTGTGGGTATATGCCCTGTGTGTGTGTGTGTGCTGGGATAGTGTACTATGATACATGCTGGCCAGTCCTGTGAATGTATGCGGTTTTTTGTTGTTGCGTGCATTCGTGCATGTTTATCTGTTTACCTTCGTTAACCTGTGATCAACGCAGGGCTTTAATCTTACTCATATAATTACTTTCTGAAAATAGCACCGCCTTGATTGATGCCAGATAAGATAGGCACATGTGGTTCTTCTTTTCTCCCCAGCCTGTCGGCAGATGGTCTGAAATTGTTGGCATATGTTATCGGTTACTAGCAGGCCGAATATTCTAGATCATCATCCGACATCATATTGCATTCTGGATTGTTAGATACTTGGTTTCAGAATAGTTTATTTTCAGAGTCTGTTATCTATTATCCACAAAGCTGGTGCCAGAAAAAAACTCTGTCTATGGCTGAGGACACCAAAGAAAAATATAGAGCTAAACTGTGTCGGAAGTCATAATACAGATAATATCTATGAACGCAACTATTTAAAAAAAATATTTATAATAAAGAATATAACAGTACAAGGTAAACAAGATTCTGTTTTCATGTTATCTTTTCCCTTACTACGAGAGATAAAAAGTCAGAGAGAGAGAGAGAGAGATCTTGAGTACGTTGTATGTACAGTGTATATGCTGCATACGTTGTATGTACAGTGTAAATGCTGCATACGCTGTATGTACAGTGTATACGCTGCATTCTGGGAATCACTAATAATGTGTTGGCTGAAATGACGTGAGAACCCAGTAAGGCTGTGAGTGGTGTGTATGCTGAGTGTATTCAGTATTATCAGCATTCTAATTATTATAATTTAACAAGAAAAGCAACTCTGCTCACCCATAGACAATGCTTGGAGTCTCTTAGGAATTAGTGCAGCACAGTAAAGACTGACTAATTTTCGTTTTTTCGAGAGTGACGTATGTCTAAAGAACAATGAGTTGCAGTCTAACTGAAGCTGGTGGCGGAGTTTAATGGCAGAGATTGTTTTTTGTCTTAACGTGTTAGAGAGTGATGGAAACAATTACAGAATCTTCTGATGTTAACACAAAAACACAATGGATTATTGGACAGGTGACGTGCACATAAATCATGATTAAGCTTGCTCATCCCTAGTCGAAGTCTACAATGTAAAATGCGTTATTTTCAATCACTACGGTAATAATATTACATAAATACTTACATAGCTGGGTCTCAGCTTAGGGATCTGTCTTCTCTAGGGATTGTGGCTAGAGTAAGGATTAAGTGAAGTTGCTAAAGGAATTGGTAAAACCTGATTCTACACTGTTTCGATGACCTTCCCTTGACCTTCCCAATAATTATTTTTATAGACTCAAAATGATTTTTCTAATAGAAGAGACTTACGCTCCTAGCCAACATCTGTGTAATCAAAAATTGGTGAACTGTTGTGTACTTGATCTCGATTGCTTTCCTGTGCAGTTTATTTTTAAAAATTTACAAGAAGCAATACGTATGTAAGCTTTTCTCGCCAGTGACACAATGTCCTCACCTCACCTGCAGTCATTTAGAAGGATGACACCACGGTGTCGATGGAGGTCAGGTGTTTGTTTTTTTGTTTGTTTGTTTGTTTGGTTTTTTTTACTAAAACTATGTTTCAAAAACAGTTGATCGTGAATCGGGGTAGCTCGTCTTTTGATATTTAACAAATGTATTTTAGATTTATAAATGTGAAATACTTCTCTGTGATTCGGTCAGATCTAAAAGTCTACATCAGCAATAACAACAGAAGCGCCAACACAAACAGGAACAGAAAACAAACAGCAGCCACAATACCAGAGAGAACAGCTGGCCACAACTTATTACTCAGACTTATTACCCATACTTCTGTATGTTACACCCTGTACAACAGCTTCCTTATATAGGGACGCAGAAATCTTCTTTTTGTTGTGAATGGGTTCGCAGGCAGACAGACAGACGGACGATAAGGCCGGTGAACCGACGCAAAAGCAAGCAAACAGGCAATCAACAGGGAAGAAATGAATGAATAGAAGGTAAAATTGGCTTTCAGTTGTGCCAGATATGGTGATTCTCTCCCCTCACATATCTTTAGAAACTGAACGTTCGGACACTTTGTACTTTAGCCCCCATATTGTCGAGCAAGGCTGGCAGATTATTTTTATTTCCTAACCCCCGCCATTAGCAGGGACCTTCGGACCCGGCGCCTTCATCTTGTTGTGTTAATGGTATGGCCAATGATTTTCAATTAGAATGAGTGAATGTGTCCCCTCTAGGTAGTTTTTACCCCCTCAGGAAAAAGGCAGTAGCTTTTACCGGCAGGAGACGGCTTCCTGAATGTCTGTAGGTCTGTATCATATGATTACACGAAGTGGTCTCTGTAGAGAAATTTCGTTTCGAGCCAAAGCTGTATCCATTTGTATTTCTCGTCTTCGCTAAGAGATCGCTATGGTTCGTAGGAGATTGTGGCGGACTGCTAGGTGTTCAAGGGAGGCCAGCTTGACAAAAGGAAGCTGGAACTGTCCATCAATCAGTCCAAGTTACAGGACCGCGGAAACTACTTTGAAGGACTAGCCCTTTTTCTACCATTTATTTATCAACAGACTCTTCCGATTTTCTTGCTCTGTCTCTCTCCCTCTCTGAACGCGCGCGCGCGCGCGCCTGCTTTTCGCAAGTTCTGGAAGCCGTCTAGACAGGTCTTACTGTCTAATCAGTCCTTATGCCATCTACTTTGCCAAGTCGCCTCTCTGGTTATTTCTGTCTGCGGGCGAAACGGCGGGATACAAGAAAGTGGCAAACTGAAAGAGAGTGGCTCTACACGTATTAGTTAATACGACGACGCAAGGAGAGTGATCACCTTTGTTCCGCAATATGTGCTTTTACTGGAAACACAAGCGTGTAGAGAAGGAAACCTGCTTTGATTGTATAGTCAAAGCTTATGAATGAATGAATGAATGAATGAATGAATGTAACGCGTCTTGCTGTTGAATTATTTTATCAACAGTGTGAGGGATAACAAGAATGTGAAATAAGTATGATAAAGCGAAAGTACGGGTCAATGAGTGTACGTTCTATTGCCCTACAAAACCATGTCGGCCTACGTGTTTCAAGTAGTTTAGAAACACGTTAGTTAATCAACAGAACAAGAACCACTTTCTATTACCCTTTTCGTTGTACGCGTTTCTTGGCAGCTGCAGAGTCAGCTTCGTCGTGTTAAATGCAGATTTGATTGCGTTCGTTGCACCAATATTCGGCTGTAAAGGAGATGAATTTTCGTTAGATCAGAACGAGAAACCAGGGGAAAGGAAACCATGTGACTAAATTTGAAAGTGGAATTACACAACTGACTATCTCCTGTACAACTAACCTCACACAATTGTATGTACTGCTTGTCGGGCAATGGTCAAATACTATTTAAACTTTTGTTTCCAGTATGATGGCGCTGGAATTTGGAATTTTATTCGTTAAAATCTCATTATTTTCTTTTTCTATCCTCCCTCTCTTCTTTTAAAGAACGCCACACGACCTGTGTCCTATATTCTTGTTCTTTTTTTAGTTCCTCTCTCCATTCAACGAACGACATACGACCGGTGACCTATATTAAAAGGGGCAACCACTCTATTTTATCTTGAAGTTTCTTTATTTAGCTTCGGGTGGTCTCTAGAGTCCCCAGTTCCCAATGTTCCCATCTTCCAAATCTCGTCTCCTGTTTTCTCTCTGTCGAACCCCGCGTTGCATGACGCGGAGAAAAGGAAGGACACAGACAGCAGCGTGAAATACGCGCCACTGCGGGTAATCTGCCCACTCTCTGGAACGGGGAGGTCGTCTGTGTTAAGCCAGGGGAAGACACTGCAGAAAACTGAGCTAGATTTGTCCGCCTGTGGGGAGACCGTGCTTCACTTTAATGGCGGGCCTCGTTAAACGTCACACACCTCAGAACCTAGCATGCCTAGCATGCCAGATCAGAGGCTTCATCCCGGACGATCACTTGTGAGGTATCTGCGTTAAGTTTCCAGTCTCCAGTTTTCTCTCCTTTCACGTGTCTTGAAAAAGGCTCTCGCTTGTCCATACATCATCTACTTAAGGCCAAACCATCAGCGACAGCAGGAACTGCTTGCCTCTCCCAGCCCTCTCCCACCGCCCTAAACTATGCGAAGTCGCTCGTTCCTTTACTGTGGTGTCTGCGCGAGCGCCATAGCTGAAGCAGTTTTAAGAAGGACCGACCTTCACTGTCAGGACACAGGAACTGGAAGTGAATCAGAAAACAAATGAGTTCATGCATAAATCATTTTACTGATGGCCTTCCCTTTAACGGCCAGTAAAACGGACTGGGGAGGGAGTGATTTTATCAGTAAGGTGGGAAGATTGTAAGGTGGGTGCAGGAGAAGTAAAGGGACCCGTTGAGAAAGAAGAAACAAATAAACAGAGAAGGAGGTGAAGGTCAACCAGAAAAGAACACAAGAACAACAAAAACAACAACAAGAAATCAACGAGGACAAAACAAAAAGAAGAACCACAAAGAACAAGAACAAAGCTAGCCGAAGAAGCTGGCCTAGCAGTACAGTCGCTAACGGGCATGGCAAATTTACGACCTAAAACACCTCTCAAAGCTCCAGTTCTTTTGTTTTATTGAAGTAGGGATTTGTATCAGAGAAGCTGCAGATGAATGGACATTGAAAAAGAACTACAAGAACTGGATTTTTTTGTAAGGGGGTGATTGAGGGGAGAGGGAGGGAAGCCGTGAAGAACGAGTTGTGGTGGGAGGGCGGGGGGCAATCATATCATGTCATCTTAGTCCCGTAACGTATAGGATCGTATGGAGGACATGCGGGATCCGGTTTCCGACAATATCCGCCATTCTGGTCTGTCTTCTGATGTCTGTAGCCAAGCTGTCGTGTCTAGTGCCATCCATTCCTTGATGCTGTCAACCACTACATGTGAAGGAATTTAAATCTGGACGTTGTATTCTCTCTTTTTTTCTGTTACGACAAAATTTAGTCTCCAATAGACACACAGCATCGAAAATCCCAACGAATTTAAATCACAGCACCAAAGTATTTCTAGGGAAGAGGAGAGCTGGCCTCAGGTCATGCCTCTTTTTTTTTTTTTTTGCTTTTATGTTTCCACAACAACAACAACGAGGACGACGACAAAGACAACAGAAACAACAACAAGCAGTATCAGCAGCAACAACAACAAAGCCTTGTATAAGCTAATTAATTTTCTCGAAAGCTGCTGTAAAGTTTAAACTATTATTATGGCGATATTTCCGAAGCTCTCCTTTAAATAGAAGTAATGAAAATTTACTGCATGAGTGCATATGTTACTGACATTGTTTGGGGACGGAGAGCAAGGGGGGGGGGGCAATCAAGTTTTTCTCTACAGGTTTAAAAAAAGGAAGCTTTTTTTTAAGTCATTAGCCGAACAAGCACTGGCAAGTCAACGTTTTATACAAAATATATTGTTTATAGAATGGAGCGAGAAGTCGCAGGGTTACGTGGTCTAAAGTTAAAAACTTCGGAAATAACCAGTTCGCTCAGAGCAGCAAGGGCCTTACAATGGCAGCAGATCGAAGAGTCTTGAACAGTAAAGGAAAATTAAGGGGGCAGTTCTAGGGGCAGTTCTAGAAGGGGAAACGAACGCTAGATGAGAAAATGTCTTACCTCTCAGTGAAGCTATAAATAGAAGAAATTAGCAGTTACTGGCAGCTAAAAATAGCACACAGGAGGCGAAATTTCGACGGAGTTACCCATGTAGGCGATTCTGCAAGACATTTGTGAACTCTTCTTCCGATGGGAAGCATTTTTTAATTTCCTTCAGCAGATCCTGAAGTGTTCAGAACTCTTATTTGTCTCACTTCTCTCTCCCTCCGGCCTGGTTTGGCTTTGCTC
Organism: Lanistes nyassanus; assembly: GCA_004794575.1. Classification (NCBI taxonomy): domain Eukaryota; kingdom Metazoa; phylum Mollusca; class Gastropoda; order Architaenioglossa; family Ampullariidae; genus Lanistes; species Lanistes nyassanus. The sequence goes on along the minus strand of SMGT01008027.1, from coordinate 144,818 downwards.
CGTCCAGGAAGGAGGACACTGGTTCCTTAAGATTTGGAAAGTCTACAAGACTGACAGTCTTTTAAGACGCAAAGCGCTTTCAATGACGCGAGTATGGGTCGGTGTCTCCTTCATGACGGGAGCTTAGCTACCGTCTACGGTTCCAACGAGCCTGCAGGGCAGCCATGAAGAAAACGAAATGCGCCTAATAATGAGGGTGGTGTGAAGGATAGGGTCTGGCGCCATGGAAGGATCAGGCTGAGTTATGTTCAGGCCCTCGGGTTAATGACACTGAAGAATTTCGGCAAAGACCTTTCGGAAATAGACTCGTGGGTCAAACAGTTCCAACAATAATGCCCAGAATAATGATATAGTCAACTGATTGATCGGAGGATTAGGAGAAGTGTGCATAGATATTAGTGAGAAAATTTTCTATGTGGATGCCTGGTGGGGTTTAATGCTGCGTCAGGACTTAGGCTATATCACTGGTCTGCTATGTAGACTTGAATTACTAACATTTTGGTCTGTAGGAAGATAAAAAAGGCAGAGAAGTAGCTAGCAGGCAGGCAGGCAATAAAGAGAGAGAGAGAGAAGTATAGTGATGATCAGTTACATTAGTTTAAGAAAGCTGCAGAAGTTAAAAAATCCGACGGGTGCTTTTGCTTAATCTCTACTAATATGGGGTTGGGGGAAGTGAGTGGAGAACACATACAGAAAAAATGGCCACCAATGGTAGAAAAGGAACAAAGATCAAGAAAGAGAAGAGGGAGAGAAAAGAGAAGAGGGGGTGGAGAGAGAGAGAGAGAAGGTTATAAAGAAGAAATCAGCTGCACGTGAACAGATCAAACCAAAGGTCTCCAGCTCGTTGTGCAATAGAGCTGACGTTCCCGCTATTTACGGGTCTGGGAGGTGGGTAAAGAGGGAGAGGGGGTCGTGTTTCCATGGCGCAGGCTGGTAGCCGCGCTTCGCCTGACGGTTACGTTTGTCTACTGAGAGATTTATCGGCATTTGGCGTGTCGGATATCATCTCCTGTTTGATATCCTCCATGTCTCGATGCCCTCGTCCAACTCCCGCTCGTCTTCTGCTCGTGACCCGAGTGGATGAACGCTTTTAACCTTCGTCAAACGATCGCTCGACTTCTCTGGGCTCATGACGCGGCTCGCTAAGTCGGGTAACGGCTTTCTTTGAAAGTTTTGATGGTTCATGCGCCGCTTGATCGCATCCACGTTTTTTTTTTATTTGTGCACTCTAGAAGTCAAAGTAGATGTTGCGCAGCAAAACTAACCCTCGCCATCGCCCACTCAGGATCGCCCGTACTGATCCAAGATGTGCAGTTTTTGCTTCCGAGTTGTACGCCGACAGAGGATATTGCTAATTAATTAAGATGGCGGAGGCTTGTTATGCGTGCTCCAAGTGACTTGTGACTCAGACACTTAATAACAACATCATCCGCTTCTTCTTTCATCTTCCACCTTCCTACTGAAGGCCAGGGTATTAAAAAAAAACTCCGTGTATTCCAAGGCACTCGAGTCACATTGTTAATGCCTCCCTGCTTTCTTCTATCCTTCATTTTCATATCTTTCTTTCCCTCTCTGGTCTTCCATCTGCCGAATCTCTCTCCCTATTTCCCAGACTCTCTACCTTTTTCGAGATGTTATCCTCACCTCTTTGTGTTAGTGCTTGGGATAATTTGCAGATAGTTTTTTTTCATTTAGTTAGTTTCAGTAATGGCGCTTGATAAACTGGCATGTGACTCTATCACAGCCCGCCTGTCCATTCGCCCATGAATCCAAACACCGTCTGTGGATTTAAATCCTAACTCGTTACGCCACCCGCAGGCATTCGCGCATCCATGTATGGGTTGAGGCATCCGCCCATCCGCACAGTTATGTTCATCAGTGTCTGTCGAACTTACAAAGTTTGAACAGAGACACGTACGTATTTCTAAAAATACACGATGGCGTCATCTTTGGGTACATGACATCTGACACCCAACATCCACCGCTTTTCTGTCGTTCCCCCCCCCCCCGCCTCCCCACTCTGCTCTGGCAATCATTGACGTCAGATGAGAATTTGAAGATCGACTCGTCGAACTGGCGCCCAGACGCCGTGGTAGTTTCAACTTCGTTGAGTAAGGTGTTGCTGTTCCACAACCCATCCAAAGCACACAAACGCCTAGCCTCCCTCCTCTTCTATCCCTCCTCCCCCCCAGACAGAAGCAGGAGAGTAAGTCCTTCCGACATCTCCTCCACCCCTCTGTTTCGCGGGTTGCCAGGATGCCAAACTAGGCTTTGATCTATAGAGAATGCTTCTTTCAGCGTTAAAAGCCAGCGAAAGGCGAATGGTAGCCCCTGGCAATCAGGGGTAACTCGAACCCGCCTTTTAAGAGCCTCTTAAGAGCCCTGTCAAAAATAGATTGACAGAAGATCGCCCTGAGACAGGAGGAAAAAAATTTGTCAATCCAAATTCATTTTTTAAAGTTAGATTTTCTCCGTTAAAGAAACATTTTTTAGCATGAAGAATAGAGCATAGCTGCTCGCGTAATTGAAATCTCCTAATCTGAATCACAGCGTCGCGGCCTGCAAGCTTTTTGCCTCATTGACATTTTCTTTAAATTTCCTCCCCCTCCCCAAGAGCCTTTTCATCTCTCCTACGCGCTTCCGGGAATGGTTTCTTGAGGGCCTGTACTGTTGGTCAGCTGAAAGTTTGCAAAACGATTTTTTCCTTCAGGGAATTACATGGTTCCTAAAATGTTTTTAAAAAGAACTTGCAGTTTAGCTAATATATCTAATGGTTCTCAAGAGGATGCAGAAGAGGCCCGACAGGTGTCACAGAAAAATGGTGAGCTCACCGTCAAGTCTCAATGGACACAACAAGACCGTACCAAGAAGAACTTGACTCCCCTCCCTCGACTTAATAAATGTCGCCTGTCATAATCGTGGCACTAAATTATTAACTGCCAATCTTTTCGACAAAAAGAACGCCGTTCATTTGCCGTAAGGAGGTATTGGAATCCGACTATTTTTTTCCCTCTTCTTCTTCCTTTCCATAATATAGTTCCTGTGTGGGCAAAATGAAACGAAGATTAAGTGTCTTAAAGTTGGGGATCTTTTGTTTGAGTGTAACGACATCACTAAAACATTTACAGACAAAGTTAATGCACACAAGAATCCTTGTCGTGACGTCAAGACAATAAGAATATACAGGAATAAATTTTACGTCCGCGAACGACCCAACAAGCCAACGCACGAACGAGCAGAAGTGATTGACAGAAGAAATCAGGTCAGAAACAAGAAAACAGACTGTGACAAGAAAATAAATGCAACAAATGGGTGACAAACAAAACCAAAACCAACCCCCCCCCCAAAAAAATGTTAAAGATAACATTAAAAAACCACACGAATCTCCTTTTAAAATCCACTGCAAAATTATTTTCGTTAATCTGGCGATTTTTACCAAAGGACTTCCCCTTACACTCTCATTCTTAAAAGCTGAAATTTTCATTTTAAAAATTTGCTGAATCTTGCGTTTAAAATAAGTCCACACATATCAAAATAGACAGGGCGTTAATTTCCTACAAATGGATGGAGGACAACAAAGGAACTTCAGAAAAAGTACAAAGTTGGCTTTCGGGGCATTGCATTTTCCCCAGGACGAAACAAACAGATAAAAGTTTCAACTAGGTATTTAACTGAAAAAAACACAGAAAGTTCACCAAGGGCGATGGGCAGAAAATGTGGGGAAGATCCCAAACGTCACTGAATTAGGATGAAAAATGGAACCTCAAGAATACAATTAAATTCAGAGTTGGAAAGTCACATCTTTTCTGTGTTATATTGTCAGCGAACTTTAACTTGTATGTAGGTTACCGCATGTGTATTTAGCTGTAACCTTTGTCCGTGGTAAAAGTTAAATGTGTAAGGAGAAAATTTCAAACAACAAGGGAAAGCCCGGTGCAGAAAGTAGTTACAGCTACAAACTAATTCGTGTGACTAAATACAATGGTTCTGCTGACGTGTCCTACATTTCTAACCGATCCGTAAACCGAAACATTTATCGACTGACCCGTAGAGAATAACAAATTTCCTCTCACGGTTTCAGAAATGGGGACAGCTCCGCCGGTTAATAGTGTGTGTAAACGAACTGGGAAGCTTAAACTCATTTTCCTTTAAGCAATCGATTTTCTGTGGCTTTTAACAAATACCCTAGGGGTGCGCTTGGTGCATCCAACAAGAAAAAAAAATACCAGAAAAAGGTGATTGGAAAATTCTTGTGGGAATGCGTGTACAAATCGAAGGAGAGAGAGAACACAGAGAGACAGAGACAGGGAGAGACAGAGACAGGGAGAGACAGAGACATAGAGAGACAGAGAGAGAGACAGAGAGAGACAGAGAGAGATAGACACAGAGAGAGAGAGACAGAGAGACAGAGAGAGTGCCTTGATGACTCCTTTTGTTGCAGGACTTTAATGAAAGATTTGACAAGCGCCTTGAATTGTGAGCCTGATGTGACTACGGAAGATGGGAAATCTCACATTCAGCATTTGTAAAGAATGTAGAAGTTCCACGGAAACAAAGAGGGGAGCTAGATGAAAGAAAGGGAAATTGGAAAGGGGGGGAACTCACGTGCATTCACGTGCGCACACAAAATAGACAAAATATTTTTTCATTTGCCAGTGTGACGAAAAAGACAGAAAGAAAATTTTCTGTAGCCAATGTATGCATGCCTGCGCATGAGTCTCGACACCAACTCTCTTTTATTAAATTATTGCTCCTGTTTGCTTATATTGATATACAACGAGTGCGGGCAGCTCGAGCAAGTGTCTATGGCTTGCACTTTACGTCTAAATGGCAATTTGCAGGGCGCCGGGTCCTTTCTTAAAGCCACTGTCACTCGTGAGGCCGCCATTCATCTTTCGTGTGCAAAGACCGGCTGCCAGGGCAGGACAGTGCAGGCGTTTTATATCACGCTCCCTTCCTAGGCCAGGCATTTGCAAAACGAGCCTGGCGTGTGTTTGTGGCGAGCGCTTGAAAAGCTTGCTGCCGAAACCTAGTATGTCGCCAGAGTTTCATCCGGCCGATCTTCGCTGGCGACATCTGAGGCAATAATACTTTCAATGCAGCTATATCCACTATTACTCTGCGGACTGAAGATTTACTCGGGAAGACAAGCTCACGTCGACATCATTATTTTACGCCTGTTCACCAAGCAGCCTGATTATACGATGTTTATGCAATGACTATAACTATTTTCATTTATTAATCTGTTTGTATCTGTTTGTGCCGTCCTGAAGAAGAGCCCATGCCCTGAAACCTCGACTTCCGGTCTGTCCTAGTCTCACTTGGCCGAGTTCTATTTGTTGTACTTACAATGACTATAGCAGTAAACCGACACATAAAATAATTACCTGGTTATTTGAATCTACCTTGACCAACATTCGCGGAGAGATTAGTTTAGAAATAGTTCTAAATTACCGACCTGTTGCTTCTGTACAGCGTCATTTCCAGTCCTTTAAGGTGTTTATTCAATTCCAGATTCACATTTAATTCCGGGTTTGACGCTATTTCCGATTTGATAAAATTTGCCCATACCATTTCATCCGTACCTCAACAGTTAATGCCGGTCTTCGGTTATGCATGGTCGTCGGCAGATGATACTGAAATTTATAAGGAATAATAAGACTACTAATTCTGACGACGATGATAACGATGTTGGATGTGGGAAGCAGCAGGTGGAGAAGGAAGAGAGAGACGCCGGGACCAGTGAGGGAGATATCGAGAAACAAAAAACAACAGTAAAATAACTTCGTCAACAACGCGTCAGCAAAGAAAGCGGTTCAATCAGCGAAGGAAACGAATTTCTTTTATTTGTTTATAAAGTTTTGTTCGTTAATTTACTCTTGATTCCATTCTTTCTCTGGTGTAGGTCTTTCAGAAGCCAGTTCACGCACGTGCGCGCCGTCTCACAAGCGCGTCATAAATGTGGTGCACGTGCTCGAGAGAGCGCCCTCCGGGACGTCGTGCAAATGCGGGCGGGTTGTGCGTGTGTGTGGGGGGG
>SMGT01008027.1:111971-138753 GCA_004794575.1 Lanistes nyassanus | reverse complement strand
GGGGGGGGGGGGGGGGGGGGGGGCGGCATTACAGACCTACAGCTATTTCCAGGCTATGAGTTTATTCCTGCTAATCTTATCGACATGTTCCACGTAGAAGACTTTAGTAGTTTCGCTCAGGTGTAAAGTTACTCTTAAGAATCTAGTTCTTCCAACATGACTGGAATAGCTTGGAAAACTCAGTAAAACCCTCGAGCACCCAAAAATGAGGAAAGTAGATGGCAATTATTGTTCAAATCAAAGCGCCTTGCGCTTTTTTCTCCTTTGTTTCCGACTACTGAAGGCTTTTGCTGACACGTAATGACTATTTAGTAATTCGCAGAATGAACGTGGAAGTGGTGTCACTAACGCACTAATGGAAACTTCCTTCGGCTTACGTTGGACCAGTGCGTGTATAGGTGTCATAATGACACTATCAGTGCGTGTGTAGGTGTCATAATGGCACTAAATTGTAGAGAAACAAGGCAGCAGAACTCAAGTCCACTTTGTGAGTTCAGCTGGAAAGATAAGAGGATGCCATTGTATGGAAGAACGTTTTAAGTCTATTTTCAGATGGAGCAATCTGCTTGACAGAAAAAAGCCACTGGGAGAAATGGCGTAGGTATTATAGGCTCTTAAATGTTCGAAGACGGGATGTTAGTGATCTGCGGACTGTAGGGCAGACAGACAAAGAAAGAAAGAAGAAAGAAAGAAAGAAAGAGGTACAAAAGCACAGACGTTCGACATCAAACTGTGTACATCACTTTTCTTATAAAGGCGCAATGTGCTGCCCTTGTGACAAAGGCTAGTATCTGCACTTCTGAAATAATGGGCGGCACCACCCTGGCTGCTTGGTGCGTCGGGGCCTGAGTGCTCTTTTGTGTGGAGGCGAGAAATGTTTTGAGCGCTTGGAATACGATGATTCAGCCAAAAAGTGCAGACACGGTCAATACGAAGGCGTATGCTCTCAGTGAAGATGTATTATCTATCTTGGCGGCTTTACAACATTAAAACTGAGAGTGCAGAAGTAACTTTTAGATCGTTCTATATTCCATGGGTAATGTTATTGTGTGAGTAGGTTGGTTGGTTGGTTGGTTGGTTTTTGTCAGCCTTTTAATTTCGTAAGGTATTTGTCGAGGTTACTCTTAAGTCTCATTAACGGCTTATACCTGTGCAAAGCAGGCATGGCTGCTTAAGATGGATGCATAAATTTCAGACTGTATCGCCACTCTCTGAAGGCAAGCAGGCAATGTATGTGTAAGTAGTCCAGGCGCCTGTTGTAAGGAACACGCTGACTAGCTAAAACACGCGGGAAATCTTTGACTGTGGCTTTACGTCAAAACAAGGCCAGATATCACAGATCGCTAATGGTAGATCTTACACGTGAAATACCAAGTGGTGACCGTGTATACAAGCTGTAGCTTCTAGTCGTTTGCAGACGTGAAATTCCATCCGCCAGACAACAGCCACGACTTGAAATATGAGGACATCCTGATGCAAGAGCAACCTTTGCCCTCTTGGGGATGCCAACTGTGCTTTTTAGGAGATTGACGTACTGGAAGCTGCTTTGAACACCGTTCACTCCTTGGATATCTTGCTGCAAACCTCGGCCGCATTAATAGAAGTTCTTTTTGTCCAAATGTAAGCCGTTGCTCACATCTGCACAAATTAAAAGGGATGAAAGTAACCCTTTTTAATCGTAGGTGCGTAATAGTATATGGGACTGAGTGTTGTAGCTAGATATTGACATATAATAAAAGAACATTCATTTTCCTTTTCTTTTCTGCCTGCAGGCCGTGTGTTCTCTTTTCTTTTTTTCTTTTCTTTCGTTGTGCCTGCAAGACAGACCTTCAACAAGAACCTAGTTTTTTCTCAGATTTCGATCGTTTCCTTTATTTTCTTGTCAAGCGCATTTTCCGCTGATGGTGGTTTGTCAACCAACATTGGCCGGCACAGTGACATGTCCCTTTCTCGAACAATACCATCGCTGACAGATCGCGAAATCAGATTGTGACACTACATCAATATTTGACAGCAGCTGCAACAACCCGCGGAGTATCATGAACGCTCTCCCCTTGTCGCTTGAACGCAAGTCCGAAGCTTGATGTGCGCGGGGGGTACTGCATGCATGCCTGCGTTTCAAACAATTAGTGGATCTCACTTCCGCTACGTACAGCCTGATCCCTAATTACAGACATTACCTCGGGGTTATAAAAGCTTTAATATTTATCCCCAGCTTGTTGCGACTTTGGCGATACTTTTGTATAGCGTCGGTGAATTCACTATTTATATCTTCACTCCCGACTTTCCAGTGCAGGGAACGCGAGTTTGTTTCACTCCCATCTCCCCCTTCTTGTTCTCGCCTGCTGTTGCAGTCCATGGAATCCATGGATCCATTCTTCTAACAAGCAGGACGCAAATTTCCTGTTTCTTGGCGTCACTTCAACAGACCATAAACCACTGCCTGTGGCTGACCTACTTTGGCTGTCGCATCTTCTTTAACTTTGCACACATCAAAGTGTCTACACAGATCAATCAACTTTGGATCACGCGTGAAGTCGTATATTTGTGTGAATGAAAATCGAGACGTGCACTAATGCAGTTGACCCAAAACCCTGTACTGCTAGACAAATTTCATCCTAGTTCGCCGAACCTACCCCTACCCATGTAGGTAGGCGTATAGCCCCGCACAAAGTTCGCGGCCTACTGGGTTCGTGTCTAGTTAAGCAGGGCGTTAAGCCAAGATCTGCAGTTCCACTTACTTCGCACGCAGCACGTTCGGACGTCGAGTTCTGAAGCCGCCATTTCGTTTCTTTCGTTAATCTGCAGCTGGGATTCGCTCTAGGCTGGCTGAGAAACAGAGAGCAAGCAGTGCGCGTGCGCAATCGGTTAGGCGGGAGGGGAGCTCCAAAAATACGCGTTACACGTCTCTATAAATAAACGAATAAATAAATAGTAGTAGTATATTTTAGCCCACCAAAATCTTCCGCAAGACAACAGGGACAACATGAAAGTGGCGGTAGATGTTAAGGGAGCTGGGGGCTCAGGTACAAGATCGGAACATCCTTTTCTGGAAGCAAATAAAACAGCATAAATGTAATTGCATCATAAACTGTCGCGTGCTGGGAATTTGTGTATCAGACAAACTCCCTTCGGGGACAGCCTGGGGTGTTGGATACACGACGGTCTTGAACAGCGCACGTTCTGACACAGTTCTGATCGGCAGCCATGTGTTTACCTCACCCGCGCGCTGTCATTCAGCTTAATTAATGGAAGTCGCTCTGGTCAGCACGCTTGGAAATCTACACGGTAAACTTTCACCTTTACGATTTTATAGTTAAACAACCAGTATGCTTGCGATTCCTGTGCTTTCAAAGGTCACGGGATTTGCCTGGCTGTGGGATTTCTTTAAACTGTTTGCTGCTGGCAATGAAAAACTGCAGAAACGAGAAAGGACTCATTGGTGTACATTACGTTAGATTAGCAGAATAGAAAGTGACATTCCGAGAGTAAAATAAAGATTGAGATGAATAAATATGGAAACGAATAATAACTTCGCCGTAATGATGGCAACATCAGATGAAATATTTACATTTTAGCGGTTACACAGAGGGAATATTGACATATTGCTGGTTATATTGAGGGAATATTGGCATACTGATGGCCGGGAGAAACGAAATGAGAGTGACATTCCGCATTGAAAAGGGAAAAATCAGCCATCAAAACTTTGGCAGAAAAAAAAATATTGAATGGAAAGGGATGATGGAGATCTCTATAGTTCGTTTCTCTTTTTTAAACACGCCAGCCAACTTCGCATTGGTCATAATTTTCTATGTGTCTTGCACAGATTCTTGCTTGAATGACGTCGAAGAACTTTTATAACAACAATGCCTGTTTGGGGAGGGTGGGGGTGCGAGGCAGGCTGTGCGGATCACGTGATCTAGAATGCTATGACGTCACATACAGACTCGCCATTGACCTGACCCCTGGAAGCAAGAAAGACAAACATGGTTTCGAATGCAGCTCACACGTGATTGAGTGCGAGCAGCTGTGTGTTTTGCTAATCTCTAGCTGCAGGTTTCGGGTCTTTTTTCTTTGCTTTTGTTCTCCTGTGTGGAGGTTGTAAGAAGCGTAAGGACAGCAGGAGGAGGTGTACTCCCCACGGTTAGAGGACCCCCCCCCCACATACACACCCATCGGTTCTAGGAACAGTTTCATGAGCTCTACAGAGTGTAGCACTGCTGAGTGGCTGGATGCACTAAAAGCGGTGAGAAAGACTGCAAAATGTACTCAGTGAAAAAAAATTATCAAATTAATATTTGAAACTGATATTCTAGTTCATAAAGAACATAATTTAATATACTTCTGTTTGTATTTGTACTAAATACCTTCGTGCTGCCCGGACCTGTGAAACCCACTTTAAAGCCTCCGACACAGTCTACTATCTGGACTGTTTGTCTTTCTTATTAAACTGTTTCCGGTGAGACAAGACCACACGTGATCATAGGAAATGTGATGGCAGGTAAACCGATCTCTGACAAAAGTACGATTGAGGTACATCGAAACTTGATCGAATTGTCTTATTACTTTGGTAAGTAGCCGCTGGTCAGGCCTAGTTGGGTAATGTTCTATCGTTGTCAGTGTCCGAGCCCACCCCAGGTACTGCTCCAACTACGAACTGTTTGTTCTGTGACCAATTTCTTCGGGTCAAGTACGCATCATGTTCAATCATCAGCCACCCGACTGGTCAGTCAAAGGCAGTTTGGGCATGTAGTTCATGGGTCGGTGACGATGTTATTACAAAACGCAGGTTGGGTAGAGTGGAAACAATCATTGCGTCGTACAAGCAAAATATGATGCACGACCATATGTAATGCATTCATTGCCCACACATTTCTCCAGACCCTGTGTTGTCCTTCACTAAAAGGCTAAATAAACAAGTGAACGTAAAAAAGAAGTGTACGAAACGTTGATTCTGCACGCACCCACTCACGCATTAACACACGCATGGAAGGAATTAAGGAAGTGCACACATATAAATATGACGAAACGCACACACACACACGCGCGCGAGCTAACGAATGCAAGCTTCCATTCGCGTGCCCGCGCATGCGCGTACAGACAGGGACGCAGCCACAGCATGCGACTGCTGTGAGTCTGTGTAAAGGCAAACGAGCAGCTGGCGGTGATGGGTGGCGATATTTGATCAGCCGAGGCAAATCGTTGCATTGATCGAAATCAGGCGGCCATTTGTAATCGGCGTTAAGCTGTTTGGGTTGCGCAGCTCTTTTCTCTGCTGCTGAGGTTTGCTGCCTGAGTTCACAGCACACGGGGCCACTCGCAGCAGAGAAGGGATTTCCAGCGAGTTAGACAACTCTTTAGTTACCGTTTTCCCCACTAACATCGTGATCATACAGTTACACTCCCTCTACCCTACCACCCCCACCACACAGTCCACTGCATGCGGCAACACAGCGCTGTCAAAAAGGGTTGGCTTGAGATGGATAGAGAGAGAGTGGCGCAACAGAGGACAGCACAAACAGAAAGACAGGCAGCTGGATAAATAGACAGTCTGACTGAGGGAGAAAATAAAATAGACAGAAGGCTGGATAAATAGACAGGCAGATAGATAAGCAGACAGATAGAAAGCTGGATAAACAGATAAGCAGACACACAAATAAATGGGTAAATAGACAGATAAGCAAAACAGACAGATAAATAGCTGGGTAAATAGACAGACAGACAGACAGACAGACCGACAGACCGACAGACCGACAGACCGACAGGACTAAGAGGTGGAGAAGAGACAAATAGATTGACAAAGAAAAGAGAGATTTGGGAAGAGATGGAAAGTGGTGGGGGTGGTGGTAGCGGGCGGCGGTGGCGGGGGTGGGGGTGGCGGGGGTTTGAAGGTTGGGGTAGAGAAGAAGGGGCAAGACTAAGACTGCGCGCGCAATCAACTTTTATTTGTCTTGCAGAATGGAGGCGTGAGTGTGATTCATCAGCCCGACAAATATTGGGCAGCTTATTATGTTTACACTGCATGTGGCTATGTTGGCGTAAGCTAAAGAAATGCTTGCAATATCATGAGCACGTGTAAAACACGAGGCATCGAACAGATATGCTAAGTTAATTATTAAACGGAAAGGGAAAACAATCGAATCTCCAGCGTTGAAGGAGGAAATGTAAAGCATATAAACAATGGTGTTGAGCATGCGCGGACACGCGCTTGTGCTTGCGCTTTAACTTAATCGAGTCGGGGTAAGGAGTAGCTAAGAAGAAACTAGAAAGGGGTATAGAAGAGATGGGGGTATGGCATATGGGGAGGGCGGTCAGAAAAAGTAATGGAGCGAGAAAGATAAGAGAGATGGAAAGAGAAACAGAAGTGTTTGCTGACAGGCCGAAGTGAGGCAGATGTTGTGAATTAGAGGGTTTATGAAGTTACAGCAAGCACGTGTAACAGGATGTTTGGTTATTGCACATATCGACGCAACCTTGAAACAACCTACATACGGTACGAGCGCTGTTTGAGTCACGGTCATCATACAATTACCAAGACTCGAAGTTTACGTATTTCGTTGTTTTCATTTTGTGTATCACTACGGGACCTTTGATTTAGCCGACACTAGCACAGGTAACTCAACGGAGGTTTTTTTATGTTTGATAGAACGCCCTTCTCTGTCAGCAGGCGAGACAACGGCTGCCTTACAGTGTTTGAAAAGGGCGAGGGGGTAAGCGGAACGAATAAGGTATAAATGTGTTGGAAGTGACTGTGGATCTCTTTACACCTGTACCTTATACAACACGGAGTAGCTGGCAGCTGTGCGTATGGCAACGCGAACCCTTCGTCACGCATCGTTGCTTTCATTATCGTTGCGATCATTGACGAGGAGACAGCTGGTCGGTCGCGATCCTCTATCGTCACCTCGTCGCTGTGCACGGTGCGCGTGACTGCGCGGTCACACAGCTCTGCATCTGTGCCGCCTGTGTAGGTATGCGCGGACCGACAGTTACTGTCTACGTGGTCGTTGGACTGACGTGACACTGTGCGGTCCTGTGCGACAACATTTTGTCTCCCGTGCGTGTGCGTTGGACTTGCAGGGACACCGTGCACAGCTCTGTGTTATAGCATTTGATTCACGACGCGTGGAACATCCACCAGGTTTAGTGGGTGTGTTGTGGTTGGTTGTCACCGGGCTTCAATAGTCGTCGGTGGACTTTTGTTCCTGAATGGATCTCTGTGACTGTCAACAGCTTTCTGTGATTCTTGGTGTGTCACGCGGGCTGCCACTGAACCTCGATCGGTAGCTACGGATGGTAATTAGTGGAGTGCCTCAGACAATTGCTGCGGTTTTCATGTCAGCTTCTGTTAGCGGACCCCATCTCTTTATTATTGGAGCCCCCCCCCCCCCCAATCCGTTTTAGTGACTGTAAATGTGAATGGTCCCTATGGCTATTAGTGGGCCCTTACATCACTGACCATCAGCAGGCCTACCTGATGGACTATTACTGGCGCCATCACACTCGTAACGTAATAGATTACCCCCATCTCACAGCTAGCTGGACATACCTCACCAACAGGAGTAACAGCTCGGCCACTGTATAGGGAGCCCTCAACCTCATTGACCTGGCTACACTTCAGTGACTGTTACTTGCCCACATGTACAAATCAGTGACTTTTAATTAAATTCCTAAACTTCAGTGGCTGTTACTTGCCCACAAGTCAGTGACTGTTACCTGTCCACACTTCAGTGATTGTTACCTGTCCACACTTAAGTGATTGTTACCTGTCCACATTCCAGTGATTGTTACATGCCCACACTTCAGTGAGTTACCTGTCCACATTCCAGTGATTGTTACCTGCCCACATTCCAGTGATTGTTAGCTGTCCACACTTCAGTGACTGTTACTTTACCACGAACGTGTGTTCGTAGGCTACTGTGGACGTCTCCAGTCGCACACTGTTGACGGAAGTCTGTTTCCAACGTTACAACGCGCTGCTAGAAGTTCTCCGGGGTACGCTTCCCCAGCCTCTAGCAGCAGACGAAGTACCTCTCCCTGGCAAAGACGCGTTAACAGAAGGTTGGATATGAAAAACGCGATCACCGAGGCCTGCCTGGAGTGACCTACCCGCCCCCCTTTTTTACGAGGGGGGAGCATGAGAGATGCGGTTTACACAGTCGCCGTGCAGTAGGGTGCTGTACTCCATGCCAGCCTGGACTGCATGCGCGCGTGTTGGTGCGCCTGTTCTCGGATCACTTGCTGGGCGAGTGACGTCTGTGTTCCATACCACCGGTGCGGCACACTCACCATGCAGGCGCGTGCCAAAGTGAACAAGCCTGTCTCTCGTTTGTGGCACAAAAGCCATAGGATGGCGCACATCGTGAGTTGTTTTTGTTTTTGTTTTGCTTTTTTCCAGCATGTTTCGTGCGAAAGGTCTCAAGCGCGGATGCGTCACTGCACAGAGTGTATACGTATAGCGTCGGGGTGGGTGGGTTTTTTTTTGGTGGGGGGTACCAAAGCTTCGAATTCCTTTTGCGCATCTGTGTTTTCTTCTGCTAGTCTTGTCGTCATCACCAACACCCTAAAGGTACCAGCGCAGTCTCCTTCCAATCCAAACCCTCCCACCCCTACCAATTTTTTTTTCCAAATTGCTCTTTCACAGCATAACCCTGCATCTAAGGACACTCCTAAAGTGCTGAAGTACATCCTACAGTTTCTGCCAAATCCCTCTGCGATAAATATTTTAAAGTCTGAGATTCGTGCATACCATGAATTAAGTGTATAACACGCTGGGAACGATTCTAAACTCTACTCCCTCCCTCCCTTCCTCTCATTCACTCAGTGCCTGAATGAGTGTTGGAGGCTTTTTTATAGGAGGGAGGAGATCTATAAATATTTGAATTGCTCCCTGTTAGTAGTTTTCTAGGTCAGAAAAAGGATCCGAATGAGGTGATCGACAGTTCGAGTCTCCAGAACGGAGGGTACAAAAATAGTGTCAATACAGACTGACTGTCACATGATTGGTTTGCTCGGATTGCATGGTGGGAATGGACAGTCTTTTTATAGCACATATCACCGTGACTTGCTTCGTTCTGCTATACCTGCCATTCCTAGGAACTCTACCCTGTAAATCATTTACACAAGAAATGACCGACATTTCCTGACATGAAGATCATTTAGAAAAATATGTTGTGACACACAAACCCTATTTTTGGTGCAACAATTCCATGTACGTAGTATCCTTTTTAACGCGAGATCCTCGCATCTACAAAGCCGTCCTCAGCAGGTCAGTGTATGAGATGGAGGCGGAGCGGGACAGAAAATCAAGCGACGAACAAAAAATTTCGTCAAAATAACTCAAATCGGTAAGAAATCCCCATCGTGTCGCGGCATCTCAGCACGCTCAGCAATGGCGTGTACAGATCAACCAGGAAAACACCAGATACCTAAGCCGTTTTGTTGGCTGCGTTAGTTGACATTTACGGAGCATTCACGCGTGGCGGAACTTCGGCACCGCGCTCTGCTACAAGCTACTGGGTTCAGAATTACTGCTTATCACGTGTGATTATGTGTCTGTGTTTCTGTTGCTAACAACAGTAGTAGCCCTCTTTGGTTGGCATTCTAATAGTTTTGGCAACCTCGGTTGGCTGGTCTGTGAGGTATACAACGGGGGTCGGGATAGCTCAGGGCTGTTGAGGTTTGGGGATTTGAGCTAAAGATTATATCCTGAAAATAAACGCAGTGCAGATTTACCCCCTGCCCCCCCCCCCCACACACACGCACATGAAAATGCCTCTCGACACTAGCTATCTTGCTGCAGCTGTCAGTTTTATGCATAGTTTCTGTGTATAGCTTAGTAATAGGACCGTAAGCTAATTAATTTTAAGTTAATTTAAAGCTGCTTAATATGCACAAGGATGTATGTAGGCTGTTCGGGCTTATGACCTTTACACGACAATGTTTGACGAAGTAGGACGCCATTCTTCTGGTTAAGAAGGAGGCGATGGTTATAGTCTAAAGTCTTTGTTGTGGAGTAAGTCGGTTATCCAGCAGCTGCATTCAATCCTAATATTATTAATTCTCATTAGCACAGCTACCTAATTGCCTCGTGCCCGAACCAGCCCACAGGCAAATTCTTCAAATACGAGGCGGCCGTAAGTGAGCTATTGTTACAGGTAGGTGTCGCATCGAAGATCGAACACCAGGAAGATTTTATGTCCCTCGGCTATAATCCCGCCCTCCTCCTGCCCGTTGCGTGGCACGTCATAGGCACAATAAACTGCAGCAGTTCACATGCGCGTGTCAAAAGTTCAACATTGTCCGTGCACTAACATATCTATGCAGCGGTATCCGCCAAGCTCAACGGCCCAGCAGTTGTAGTGTCGGGCTCACGTGAGCTTGAAGTCCGATAACAACAAAGGTGGAGAGCTTATGGAACCCTCTGCTACAGTAATACAATGAAAGTTTGTCAAAGTGCGTCAGGTCTAGTGCACACATAAAACATTGTACTTTATGTGTCGCCCAAAAGAAGATGATTGTGTATGTGGGGGGGGGGGTAGGGATATTCTATTTGTGTTTATCTATTTGTTTATCGGTTTTCTAACGCCGGAGTATCCACTTTTGATGGGGTGCCTCGCCTCGTTGTCGTTGTTATTATTATTATAATTAGGGGTAGGGAATCGAGATGTCTCCTTTGTAGTCGGATGACATCTGTTACAGATATGTAGATTATTTCCCTTTGAAGGGGAGGACATCTGCTACAGGTGTGTGATTGTTTCCCTTTGAAGTCCAAGGACATTGGCTACAGATGTGTGGATTACTTGTCACCTCCGTTCCACGGTTTTCTTTTTCAAATTCCGTTTTGTGGACGTCAGACTGCACAGCAAAGGCTGTCAAGATTGTTGTAAATGGTTGTTATACCGCACACTGTACGGTGGGAGTCTAAAGGTTTCGACTAGCTGCGAACCCGGAACAGAAGTCTTCGGAAAACATCGCGAATCCAGAGTGCAGAACAAAAGTCAGCGAACCAGACTCCAAGACTTCGATTAATTGTATGAACCCAGAGTCCAAAACTTCTGCAAAGTCTGTGAACCCGTCTAGATTGCAAAGCTTTTTAACTGTCAGGAGACAAGGTATCCATCTTCATTTCGTGTCCCTTCCTCTTCACCTCTTCGGCCCGCGCTTTTTGTGTCTTCTCTACTTCGGTTAATCTGTCGAAAGCTTTGCCCGATTTCATCTTCGTGCAGCCGGGCGTCTTCTACTTTTTGTTTTCCTTTTACTTCCATCTGGCCGCTAGCAGCTTTCGCTTCCGTCCCTTGAGATGATGTAATGATTGAGAGATTTTGTACAGTGCTGAGCTCCACTGAGCTGATGTCTGTGATCCCGATGAAAACAGACTATTAACATGAACCTGATGAAACACTGCTATTTTGTTCACCGTAATCATGTACAGGTACCTACAAGATCTTGAGGAAAAGTCCCTGTCAAACCATGAAGCTGGTGAAATACTTTTGTTTAAATTATCTTAACACGATCCTGATGAAACAGTATAGTATTTTCTCTTAGGACATGATACATGATTACAGTGAAAAATAATAATGTTTTATCCGCCTATGTAAATCATCTGTTTTCATCGGGATGAAGGCTCTAATATGTCTCACTGGGGTTTGTTCTGCATGAAAAGTACAGATGCGGGTAAATATGTGGCAGGTTTGAAACCACTTCCAACAAAACGATAACTAATTTACTGTCCTTATCTAAAGGCAAAAACTCAGAAATACGTACGTCTGCAGTTGCGAAAGGGAAGATCTAAACCACGTTTCATGAGAACTTATCATTTTAAGGTATCTTCTCATACACGCAACTTCTATTTACACCTAGACAATCTCCTTCAAAGGTTATTAAGCTGCAGTGTAGACAAAGACAAAAAAAAACGCAAGGGTTTTATCACGATCGTATAAATTATAAAAAATTAAAGTCATATATCATGTATGAGGCTGAAAAAATAATAATGTTTCATCACAAACGTGTAAAACAGAATTTTCATTACAATCACGTTTCGCGTACGACAGTCCGGGTAGTGGGGTTTCATCAGAGTAAAATACATTGTTTTCATCAAGATCATGTACATGATTATGGTGGTGGTGGTGGTGGTGGTGGTGTGGGAGGGCATTGTGACAAGTCGTGCGTCTCCTCAGTCTCCTGAATGTTTTGGTTTGCCGCATGGGGTACCGACCGATGATAGTAATAATAAAAATTAGCGGCGAACCCATAGCAGCACGGCCCCATTCTCTCCCCCCCCTCTCTCTCTCTCTCTCAGCTTTTTGTTGGGTTTTCCCATGTACCTCGTATCGCCTCACTCTTTCCCTTGTATCTCGTATCTCGTCTCTCGTCTCTCTTTCCCTTATATCTCGTATCTCGTCTCTCGTCTCTCTTTCCCTTATATCTCGTATCTCGTCTCTCGTCTCTCTTTCCCTTATATCTCGTATCTCGTCCCTTTTTCACTCCTACTCCCCAGAGGAGTCTTTGCTGACCGACCTGTTCCGCCCCTCCGCAGCCATTCTTGTTCGTGTTATCACTCCTATCGATAACGCTCGCTATGGCACGCTGCACTTGTTTTTAAATCTTTGGCGAGAGTCGTGAAATAACTGTAAAATCTGGCTCGCCTCTAGATCTGATCCCCCACTTCACGCTCTTGCAACTGCCACAACCGATAGTGGTTCTGGATAAAAAGAAAGTTTTCTAACAGCATCATATTCGTTGCTCTCTCGTAACTGTTGCAGTGACTGGGTAGATTATTCATCTCTAGAGATGCAACAGCGAGCAAATGCGATTTTGTTAGATGGTCCAGGAAGTGATGTATTCACCCGTTCTGGTGTTTGAAATCATCAAAACTGTTTTTCTTTCCTTCTTTCTTTCTTCGTTAGTTTGGTTGTCTGTCTGCCCACCTCTTCGTCCGCCCGCAAGCACCTCTTTCTCATCACCTGGTTGCTGGCTGCATGCTTGCAACATGTGCCGCACTCCCTCCCTCCACTTTCCCCCTTTTTATTTATTCTCCTTCTCCTGCCTTCCGTTTCCCTTTCAAACATTGTTTTTATCTTTCCAAGAGTCCGTCTTTCTGTCTCCGTCTCGCTTCTCTCTCATTAACGTTCTGCTTATTTGTTCTGTGCACGTGAGGAAAGCGAGCGACCCGCCTCACGAGTGTCAGAGTCAAGAGCTCTCTTCACTTAACGTCCCATTGTGTTTCTTTCGCAGGAGCCGTAACCAGGGAACGCAAGGGGACGTCGTGTTACTACAGACAACTCCGCTGCTACTTCAGGAGGAGACAACTGTCACGGACTCGTCAGCGTCGATCGGTGCAATCGAAAACAGGCTCCTCGATCGTTGTAGACAGCAACAAGGATCGCGGCGCTGTTCTTAGCGTTGGAATTTTTTTAAAAAGTCTACCGCACGTATTTTTTGGCGAGAAAAAGAGTTTACAGTCTGAATGACTGCTATCAGAACGTAACCAAGAAACGAACAACTAAGTAAATCGACTGGATGAGTAGATAAAAATTAAAGTCGCTGGCACTGAAAAAGTACACACAGAAGCCAGTGGTCGAACGAGATGTACAAATAGAGGTGGGGGGAGAGGCAAGGAGGATTCAAACAAAGGGAGGTTAGACAAGAAAGCCGCTGTGAGCACATCCAAGTCGGCAAGGCAAAGAACAGACCCAGGTGTTCGCTCTTATCGCCTTACGAACAGCTTCAGGAACCTGCTCCGCTCTTGGTTCTATCTGCCGCTACCTGCATGTTTACACAGTCGTCTCCCTGGATCAAACTCCAACTTCTGTAGCCACCCTCCCCCTCCCCCACAGACACAACTCTCTTGCATCGCCTGCTTGGATCCTTCACCTGTGTTTTCTACGCGCGTGTGCACGTGTGTGTGCACGAGAGAGAGAGAGAGAGAGAGCGTGTTCCTACATCTCTGTGTTTTCTACGCTCGTGTGCACCTTGCATCAGAGAGAGAGAGAGGGTTCGCGAGCTCACAGCCACCGGCCGACTGTCGCTCACTCGCTTTAAGACAAAGGTAGGAATCGGTGCACGTGCGCCGGGTTCTGGCAGCGCGCTCCAAGACCCTACGCCTGGTTTTCGTTACCGCGCGGTCGGGTCAAAACAGCTCCCCTTGCCCCTCCCCTCCCCCCTCCACGTAGTCTAAATGGCACGCAGGCTCAGCAGCAAAGGGTATTTGTTCCACCAGCTCCGAGCAGAGAGCTGAAACTCAGCAGTACACAGAAGTCGGTTGTGGCATCACCGAACTTCAGGGGAACGAACAGGGGAGCCGAGACGGGAAGAACCCCCAAGACAAAATACAAAGAGTTGTTGGTTGGAGAAGAGATGCTCCGAGCGCTAAGTAGAACAGGTTCAAAGAGTCTGATCAAACGGTGATAAACTTTCGTCTCGCCCTTTCGTCAGTCGTCCGTTTACCAGTTGCGACGTGGCACTACCCACTGGTGCGACGGTTCGTGAGTCGTAGATTGTTCGCTTGTCTCTCGGTGACGCGTAAGCTGGTCGGAGGAAGGAGAGAGAAATAGAGGACGAAAGACCGGCGATTTCCGTATTCCCCCCCCCCAAAAAAAAAAGAAGGCTGGAAGATCAAAAAGAAGGAACACCACCACAGTGCAAACAGCTTAATCGACGACCAATGGAAGCCATTGACCGAAGACCAGCCCTTGACTCCGGGCTGGGAAACTGCGTACGGTGTGCGCCGGGGCTGCGTGCTCGATGCACGTGAAGCTGTGAGCGTCAAGCTGGCACGCACTGGCCTGTTGGCGCACGCACCAGCACGTGTCAGTGAGTGAGAGACGAGGTCGGAGAAGTGTAAGGAACGCGCAAGTCGACTGAGAGAAGGAAGGCGGGTGCAATCGAGAGAATCGTCTATCTCGTGACGTTGGTGCCAGACACGGTGGGAGAGAAGGAGAGAGGTTGCTGAGAGGAACACTAGACAGCCAGGCCCCGGGGCTCGGAGAGACCAGCCTGGTCGTTAGCGAGGGCTTGTCGATCTCCACATCACTGCTATGCTCTATAGAACCTTCACGCCTGGAAAAACGCAGAGTTTACCTCTTTGTTACCAGAAAGCTCGATGAAGGACACAAAGAGCTTGTGAGGGATAAGCAAGGTTAAGGACTGCCAGCTGTGTTATATTTTCTGGGTGCTGGGTGAGATACCTGCGCACAACAGCGGCTCAGGTACGGACCTTTTGAAGCTAGTCTCGCATTACCTGTGCGACGTTCTTCAAGATTACGACTTCTAGACATCCAAGCGAGATGAACTTTCGCTAGAATAAGTCAGAAGAGATTCGATCTCTCGATGACCTGGTCACGTGGTGTCGTGTCCGAGGCAGAAAGCATGACTCAAAACATACGACAGCACACAGGGCTGGTGTCTGTGACGTAGTGTGGTTCCACCCGAAGATCTCGAGTCACCTGCAAGTGTGACGTGACAAAATGTTGCGAAGGACAGCAGGAAAGATCTCACTCCCCGGAGTATTATGGGGGGTCTTACTGACCCTGTGGTACCTGTTGCTTCCCGGTCAGGCTCTTATGGACAAGCTTCGAGTCGGTAAGCCGCTATTCTTTCTTTCCTTCCTTCTTTCTTGTATTCTTTCTTTCTTTCTTTCTTTCTTTCTTTCTTTCTTTCTTTCTTTCAGAACAGGTAATCTTTTGTGGCGGTTTTGTTTGCTTACCTGTCTGTAACGTTATGTGTGGGCGAGCGAGCGAATTGTGTGAGTGAAGGAAAAAGTGAGTGACGAAGGGTTTTCACTCTGGGGTGTCATTATTGCTTTCCAGGTCATCGATTCCTTCTTTCGCCACCATTATCCTTCTGTACCCGACTTTTCCTACTTTCACTTGCTAAAGCCTCTAACGTCGTTTCCTTACTCCATCCTTCCTGTAAATTTCTGCCCAGTCTCCCCCTCCCCCACCAGAAATTCTTACACTATGTAATCATGCTTGTAAACCCTGACTGATACACACATATATATATATACGACGCAATTTCACACGTGTGTACCTAGAAAACCATGCCGCTTTTGTCAAATCACTACTTGCGAAGTAATGGATGCCCATGACACAGATGGTGAAAGGATTTTCTTTTCATCATCATCATCGCCGTCGTCATCGTCGTAGTCCTGCTTCTACTCCACCTCATCCTCATCTCATCATCTGCATCAGCATCGTCTTCATCATCTCGTTATCATCACCATCGTCGTCGTCGTCTTCTTTATCATCGTCGTAATCATGGTCGTCTTCATCGCCGTCTTTGCCATCATCCTCATTTTTTTTCTTCAGAAAAAGACAGAAAATTGTGAGTTAGAAGCTGAAGTCGAGAGAAAAGAACAACGAAAACAGTAACAAATAAACTGCCCCTAGATCCTCACGCACATCAAATAAAAAAGTCGACGCCAGCAAGGCAACTGGATCCCGACGTCGACGACTATATTTTAAGACATGCCTACGACATTCAACGTGGACAACACGAAATCAAATCTCGACTGCTGCTCCAGGCAACGCAATGAAGATTTCCTGTAGCCAGTACTTGTAGAAGGTAACAAACAGCCTGCCTGCAGTATAATACATTTTGGCTTGATATAAAACTGAATGGGTCGCCTCCACAGGAATTTTTGGTCATTTGATCAGGCGTATGAACGTACAGACACGTGCGCATCCTGCAAATGGAAGCCGCTTATAAGTGTTGTTTCTGCCTGCCCCCCGCTTTCCCCTCCCGCTTTTTTTCAGCGCGAACAATAAAGATGCCACATCCTGATTCGCGATGAGGTTGAGTTACCTGCGATTTTTCATCATGGTCTAGGCCACATCATAACACAAAACAAAACAGGGACTAGAAATGTCTGAGGTCGGTTTCTCAAAAACATTCGTCATGCATTTTCCCTTTCACCCTCGCGCAAACACATTTGCACATAATATGAACCCATTGGCATTTATACACACATACATACACATGCATATGTTATGTATCTGCATAAACAAATACAGATTAAAACACATATATCACGCACCTCAAGTATCCACATAT
Source organism: Lanistes nyassanus (assembly GCA_004794575.1). Lineage (NCBI taxonomy): Eukaryota > Metazoa > Mollusca > Gastropoda > Architaenioglossa > Ampullariidae > Lanistes > Lanistes nyassanus. The sequence goes on along the minus strand of SMGT01008027.1, from coordinate 121,698 downwards.
AGTAACAAGCACACTGAGCAGTACATACACTCATACATATACACATTTATCCCTATGCACATATTACACGCACATATGCGCACGTACATCTGTACTCACGTGCATACTAAATATATAAAGAACATACAACGTACTTATCGATGTAATTGACATACCCATAAACTGTTTTTAGCCACAGCAGAGATGGCCATGCGACAAACTGAAAGTGCCAGTGCACTCTGGATTCTGACTCCAATCAAACGCACATTTCGTGGAGAAAGCGCAGGGCATGATGGTTAATGTTCATCCTAATAGTGCAGCCAGATATGGCGATGCCAGACCCTACGTGGCGCGCGATGCTCAACGAATTGCACTCCTGCAGTTCACCTGATTACAAACACGACCCTCCTCTGCGGAGTTCGCTTTATAAAACTGTAAGATGCTATGCCTACTTATCCTCTCTTAACAGTGAGCTTCTATGCCAGAATATTCTATGCTGGCTGTAAACTCGCATGCCTGCTTATATTCGGCTAACTGTAAGCTTTTATGCCCATTAAGTATTCTCTGCTGGCTGTAAGGTCCTATACCTACTTATTCTCTGTAATCTGTAAGCACCCGTTTTCTTATAAACGTGCGGGTAAAACCCTTGTGGATTTTTTCAGTCATCGCTATTATTATGACATAACTATTCGTGGAAACTGCTGTACAAGTGAGTCAAATTAAGTGTGGTTGTTTAACGAGATAGACCCGTCAAAAGATTAAGTTTATATAATTTAGATTTACGTTTTCGCCACCATTGTTGAGACATTTTTTTAATTTACACAAAGATTGAAATGGGTTCAGATTTTACACCTGAAATGACAGCGACGATTTATCATGAAGCGCGGGATCATTGGAGTCTTCAACAAGAGGCGTTGGAGCATTGCCAACAGAGCTATTGATACGACACGTGAACTGAAAAAGTTTGAGAACAGCGCCTTTGGGAGAGACAGCTGAGGACGATTACACAAAGGATGAAATCTTTTGACAGCGGAGAGATACTGCCCCAGGCATAAATGGATGGATGATTGAGGCTTCACGTGTCCAGCAGACCCCAGGGGTCATATCAGGACCAAAGATGAATTGTTGAGTGAAAACTAGATGTGGAGTGAAAGGTGTCAGCGTTGAACGTAGAAGCAAGGGAAAATGTGTAAAGTGTTTGGGCAAAGTAGAGCAAAAGCGCTGGCTAAACAGAAATTACTAAAAGACAGTTTGAGGTAACTGGACAAAGAGAGAAACACCTAAGGGATTGGAGAGAAATCAGTTTGTCGTAATGTGGTTGTCTCTCTGGCATTAACTGGACTGAAAGAGAGAGCGAAAAAATGCTTATCACATCATAATAAAAGTATTTCGTCCCAGAGTGCTTTAGTATGATGTGGAGAGAAACTATCTCCGTCTGTTTATGGTACCCCGAAGGACAGACCATTTCACGTCATTGTTCGTGTGAGGTCGTGAGAAAGAGAATGATTTGCGTCATCTGTTTGTTACGCTTTGAAGGAGAGAAACGTCGACTTTATTGAGGAGAAGGAAATGATTTGCACCTCACTGTATAAATTTCACAAGCAAAGAACAAGAGTCGCCATCTTTATTACATATAGAGAGATCAAAAGATAGACATCGTTTGCTTGTTACTTTGAAGGGAGGTAATGGGGGAGAGTGGGGAGCGAGTGAGGAGGTCATGTGGTATGCAGGGTAGAATAAAAAACCTTTGGAACTCTATACTGCTCAGAAGAATGGTGAAAGACTAGATGTGTTTTGGCAGGCAGGTCACGAACTTGTGTAACTTGGAAGAACATTTAGAAGCACCTTGTTTCATGTTGCAATGCAGTGAACGTCGGTGTGTGTGTGGAAATCAGTGCCTGTCCGTCTGTGCAGCACAGCCACAGCCAACACACTCATGGGGGGGGGGGGAGCTAGGAGCAGCCAGCAATGTCATCGTCAGAGACCAGACGATTAAGAACCGGCTGCTTGAGGCTGCCCTATGTTAGGGCGTCCTGCAGTGCGACCTGTCCTGACGCCGGGTCATTGGTTTGCTCACCCGGTCCGGGCCCGGGCGCCATCTGGCTTGGACGCGTCAGCAGTGGGCAAGAGTTCTCTTCATTATGAGCTCCAATTTCCCATTCTCCAGGACGAGGATGGCAAACCACACAAGACTCATGTCGTCACCACCTTCTTGCAGTAGCAGCAAATGATTCACATGGACTGGCCGGCAAATTCAACGAAACTTAGCCCGATTGTACACCTGTGGAATATGCTGTGTACAGGCAAACCCCCACCGCCAGCTGACCTTAACCAGCGGTTGCTTTTGCTTCAGCAGGAGTGGCAGACGATCATGCAAATGAATCTGGTGACACTAGTTAAGTCCATGCGGCAAAGGGACCTTGATTTTATGCAGGCCAATGGAGGACACACGTTTTTACGTGGATTATTTGTGCTGCACCTGACTTTTGTATACGTGGGCTGTCCCTCATGGCAGAGAATCTTGCTATTGCAATGAAACTACCCCATTAAATCTGTTGTTTGTCGTTACCTTGATGAATGAGATGCACCAGTTATATTGTGACTAGCGGTTTTCCTTTGGCAACACGTAACGCTTGCTGTTGGCACTGATTTTTCGAGTGGTTGTAAATCGACCACGTCTGCCAGTTCTAACAGGAAAGTGTGGAAACTAACCTGTTGCATAAGTAGGAGTAAGATGGCCAAGTGCACAAGCACTCAATTCGCCACAGATTGTAACCGGTCGATGGTATGTGCGTTCGATTCGGCGTATTGCACGAGTGTACGCGAGTCATAAAACTCGGTTTATACGCATCTGCCACATCTTTTGGGGTGGGGGAATGACGAGTTTGGGAGATCTGTATACATCCGGTCTCCTCTGTTTTCCTCCAAATTCAGTTTCAGAATTTGTCTGCAGCTTCAGTCGTGAACTGCCTCAGTTCAGAATGAATCCTAGTTAGCGTTATTATGACAAGGCTTGACAAGCTTTTTTCTTAACAACCCGTGAGAATGCTACATATTCTCTGACTACCTGGAATGCTGTTTTATGGCCAGACGGTGTCTGTTCTGGAAAGCCTTTTTTCAAGACTGCAGCATCCTCACATTTGTCAGTGTCGTGTTTTGACACTTTTATCTGGCTCGCAAGTCAGCCAGACCAGTTTCCAGACTTCCGATTTTCTCCCTTCGGGAAACCCAACTTTCCACCTGCACAATATTTGTATTTTTTTTTCATTTATTTTTGGCGGCTTATGTTTTTGGAAGCACCTATACTTTAACAAGTCTACACAAGAACTCCACATCTACTTTCACATCTACTTCCACATCTACTTTTCCCTTTTCACTGAAGTATGCAAATGCTCGCTCGCGAAACCAACGTCAATACGGCTGCGACAAGGCCAGTTTGTTTATCTCCTGTCACTGAAATACGGCTGCGACAAGGCCAGTTTGTTTATCTCCTGTCACTGATGGATCGCCCGCTTTGCCGAGACCACACCATCGGGGGTGGGGGGTCGAGGAATTGGGAAGGCGGTGAAGGGATGGGGGAGGTAAGTCTAGAGTTGTGCACCACAGTGGTGGTTCTGTCTGCCACCGGGCCACCTGTTACATCCCTCTGCAGGCCACCATCAGAGGTCTGTACCCAGACACTGCCCGTGAGTAGAACCGGAGTCGATCAAACAGCAGGGTTAGCGGATGTTGCCGTCTTGACGTTGGAGTTAGAACTGAAAAGCAAGCATAATAACCTTAATATCCATCACACACTGCAACTTCCTGGAGAACAAAAATTCCCATCATCATCATCATCATCATCATCATCATCATCATCATCATCATCATCATCGCTGTCTTCGTCGTCAACGATGTCGTCACCATCGTTCAAGAATTCCGCAAGAAACTAGCCAGATAAAATAAAACTACAATACACTGTTGCTTTCAGACAAGACAGCCACCCTTCCTTTTTCTCATAGTGTCTAACGTGAGCGGCGTGTAGGCAAGGTATCTACCTGAAGGGAAACACTTGGCGATGGTAGTCGGGGTGTGGGTGTGTGTGTGTGCGGCGGGGATTCACTAACCCCCGATGCAATAAGAATGTTGCTAAATTTATAGGCAATCCTGGGAAATCGACACGTAAGCGGGTTGCTTGCTTGGTTGGTTGATTGATTGATTGATTCCGTGAGCTGCGGTGCATTGGAACGTAAAACGCACCGACTGCGCAGCCACGCTTAATTAGAGATATTTAAATCCATATCTGTTTTAGGTTTGCGCTTGCGAACAGGGATTAGAACACTGTGTCATTTATTCCAAAAAGGTTCTTAGGGCTATTGTTCTTTGGAGTTCTTGGTGGCTCACGATAAGAACCCCTCTTGCATCCTGTCTCGCGATCTTGCATCCTGTCTCGCCTCACAAGTATGACGCCGCAGTGGAAAGTGCGCACGTCAAGCGCGCACAGGTGGACACGCGCGGAAATGCGCACACAGGCGCGCTCGTGCTGTCGTTCATGCTCTGGCCGATGTGCGAGCTCATAATGAAGTACGCATGCATTATGTAGTCTGAAAGATTTTAGGAAACCAGTAACAAACCTGTTGGCTTCTGAATGACCGTGCATACTAAACAAGGCTGTAGCACTGAGTCTGGCTGCGCGTAGACACAAGACGGACAGCTGCGAGATGAAATAATCTCTCCGTGTGTCGGTCTATAGCAAGAAACCTTAGGCTTCATCGACAGCTTTACTGACTGCAGACTGACTTAGTATGGGATGGAAGACAGCAGGGTTCTTCTCCTCACTCATTCTCTATTCCTCTCTTCTGTTCTCCTTTAGCTTTTCCGTTTTATTCTCTATCCGCCCGTCCATCTGTCTGTTTTTCGCCTAGGGTAGTGATGCAAAAATTAATTACTTGCCACCAAAACAATGCGGATTTTGAGTCGTGGGTTACACATCTCTTCTGCCCTATATCTTCCCTGCGTCTGGCTATATTGTTTGTCATGATCTACCTGTTGTTGCTGCTGAAAAATATTACCGAGCGACCGACCGACCGACCGACCAGTGAAATAAAATCTTTCTGTCTGCTCGCCTCTCTTGTTTGAACTGGATATCTCACTTTTGCACAAACAAACAAACAAACAAACAAAATCTTTCTGTTCCCCTCTTCTGTCTGCTTTCCTCTATGCCTGTCTCCATCCCCGTTCTTATTCGCTCATGCGCAGTGAGGCTAGCTCACCAAGAGAAGATGGGTGCGCTGAAAGGAAGACTTACCGCCTTACCTGGAATATGTTTCCGGTTAAGAAGCCGGACAGTTCCGGAAGCTGCGTTTTCATACTCTCTCTCCCTCTCTATCTGTGTGTGTGTGTGTGTGCGCGCGCGCGCGCGCGCGTTATGTATCGCGTGGGTGTGTTATGTTTTGACTACTTGATTGTGTTGGGCTTTAGGTATCGACTGGCAGTCGGTCACATTTTGCGTGTTTGTGACACGTGCATACATCCACTGTGCAGACTCTCTTAACACTATGTCACAGAGATAGAAGAGTTTGATTTGGTTTCCTTCAGGTCCTCCCTATTCCTGTCTGCCTACCTGCCTACCTGTCCGTCTATCTTGTCTGCCTGTCTGTCTGCCTCCCGCCCGCCTGCTTTTCCATCCGTCCGTCCGCCTGTCCGCCCTGGCTGCCTGTCTTACTGTCTGCCTGTCTGTGCGTCTATCTGACCGACATGCTGCAAGGTTTTCTGACATTCCCTTCTGACATCTGTCTATACATGACTGCAGAAACATTAGTCTGAAAAGCTGTAGTTTTCTCTGTCGCTGTCCAAATGGCGCTCATAAATAGCAACACTTGGTGAGAATAGCATTTATAGGCAGATGCACTTGTTAAACGCCGTCTTTTCCCGCCCAGCTGTTCACCCCCCACCCTCCATCACATGCCTTGCCTGGCAGACGAACTGATAAAAAAAACCTGTTGTCTAATGGATGAAGTCTGTGATAGCCTGTTTCCCCCGTTTGTGGCGTGTGTTAATTGAGCCCAGCTCTTTTGAATGCCTGCAGTTAGATTTTTTAACGTCTATGATTTAATATTCCTGCTTGAGTTGCGAATACACGTATGTGAAGCCTGCATGCATCTGAATTTATACAATGTGTGTACTTTCATACGCATTAAAAAAATACGCCTTTATTTGCGTGTAAGCATTTATGCGTGATGCAGGCATGCATATGCAAAGGGTTTGTGTGAATTTTCTTATAATTATGACTTCACAGGCGTGCAAAGGCTCGATAGCTACCTGTTTTTTTCTCCTTTATCCCTACTCGTCTATCCCGTACCCCAGTTGAAAAACCCTGTTGTTATCAACTCAGTATTTTAGCCGCCGGTGGGCAATGCAGTACAAATATACGTACATGTCTTTATGTGAGAATAAACCTATGAAAAATCATTATTCCAACCCTTTCTGGGCTGAAACGAAATGCGAACCACTCGAGGGAAATTAAAAAGAAAAAAGTTACTACCTCTGCATTTACTGTGATGTATGCGAACGGAACCAACAAATCCATATCTCCGAACTCTCGGCCACATCCATCGAAAACAACAGCAACAAAACCTGTTCTAAATGATGCTGCCAAGGATGTTCGATGAACAAAGCCACGGCTTCATCTGTTGCGGGTATCTTGTCGAATGTGAAAAAAAAGAAACCGCATGCATTATTTGAAACATACAGTTGATTACTGTAGAGGTGACGCTCATGACATTAGTCCTTAATAATTTCGAATTTCACGCGAGAGAAAATTTCCCTTCCAGAACTGCAAAAGGCAGAACAAAAATACTTTCCTAAATTGTGTAACCAAGAAAACTCATTCTTGGAGCATAACTTTCCTCAACTGAAAAAGCTCCTAGAGTTTGAAGTTTCGTGTGATGTAGGCTATGGCAGGCACTGTCTCATTGCTTAGCGCTTGATAGCGGCCGGCTAGACCATTTTTATGGTTATATGTTCAGATTATAATTAATAAAGAACAAATGAGGACCAGCGCTTAAATTATCGTAAGATAAATCCAGCAAAGGTACTGGCAGCGCTATACATAGCCGTATGCAGACGCATGTGACCAAGGGAGCTTATCGTACCCAAACACGTAGCAAAGAGAGGGCCGAAAGAAAGGAACTCAACGGATCTCAACGGATCCTCAACGGATTTGCCAAGTTCCTTTCTTTCGGCCCTCTCTTTGCTACGTGTTTGGGTACGATAAGCTCCCTTGGTCACATTCGTCTGCATACGGCTATGTATAGCGCTGCCAGTACCTTTGTTGGAGTTATTATATGTTTAGAAACAGCGGACTGGGTGTGTGTGTGTGTGGGGGGAGGGGGCAGTGGTTTTTGGTTGTTGTATTTGTTGTTGTTGTTGTTGGGGGGGGGGCTGGTGGCGTTACTCGCAATCTCTTTTGCTGGAGTTGAGAAGGCTGCAAACATGTCTCCTGTTTGCAGAGATCCATTCACTTTCTCGACTGTTGCGTTTCCATCATGTCTTCCTGCATTGCAGGATTACCAGACTATCTGCTGAACCAAGTGTAGTCTTTATGTGCGTACACGCGCTTGTGAGTCAGAAAAATCAATACAGAAGACTTTTAAATAGAAGCCTTGATTCTGGCCTGTTGAAACGTCGAACGCCGACAAAGTGCTGTAACAGGAATCTGTTGCGAAATTAAAGATGCACATTTCCTTGTCTAGACTTGTGCAGCCAGCATACGCACACAGAAAAAGGCTTTTTTTTCATTTGCAACTTGTCCAATTTACGTTGCGTCATCTGCAGGCGGTGTGGTAGGTTAAACGGTAGTAAAGGGAGCAATGTGGCTGGGTACCTAAATGTTACAGCATCGGACACGTTATGCGAAGGCTGCAGGCTTCAACCCTCGCAAATAACCAGTCAGCACTGCTGCAGCACGTGTGTTTAGGGTAGTGCCAGAAGGTTGTAAGGGGTTAAAGCTTCTGTGTTAACTTTGCACCCTTCATGTCCGCTGAATGTATTTGCATACAGCGTAGTCTCTTTGTTTGTGTCTTTGTTTGTTTGTGTCTTTGTTTGTAGCATTGTTTATGTCATTGTTTGTTTGTGTCATTGTCTTTCTCTTTGTTTGTTTCTGTCTTTCTTTGTTTCTTTCCTTCTTTCCCCACGGCACCGTTGACCACCCTCTTCCCTCCTCCATCACGATATCTATCACATTCTAATTCGATGCTAAATATTAAACAACCAAAACACGGCTCTTTTAGGGGAAAAAGGTAACATATTCAAAGCATCTTTCTTTCAGGTTCTGATATAAGTGGAACCACTTCGGAAAAACAGAAACCCTTCTTGTTTTATGTTGAGCGTGATGGTCTATATTTCAACTAGATTCACCTACTGGATTTCGTTGAACAGGTGTAAGTTATAGCTCTGTGGCTGTGGAAAACTTTCCTGGAAAATTCTACTTCCTGTTGACATATTTGACTTCTTTTTTTCATCCGGGTTCTGATGACAGTTGAGGGGAATTGTTTGACGTCACTTGTAAGGTTTTTGCCACGAAAAGAAGTTTAACCGAAGGCTCGTCTTTAACCCGTGTGTGCCTCCAGTCTCTATTCTTCTTCTTGCGTGCTCCTTTTTGTCTTTTCGCTCTTTTTAATTTCTCTTCTTCGCAGGACACATCCATCAAGCCTTGTCTGTGTCTCTGTAACTCCTCCATTTCCTCCTGACTGTTTCTCCCCGTAATTGTCTCGAATACAGCTGGATCCCAAAGGGCGATGTGGTTCGTGTAGACATTCACAGGGCTGCTGTAGCCAAGTGACAAGGGAAATAAAAATGGTAATTGTTGCTACTGAACTGTGTAAACTAATATTTACCTTAGCATACAGAACAGATAGGTGGGAATGACAAAATGTCTCGTTTCTCACTCATTCTTTCTTTCTTTCTTCTCTTTCTCTGCTCTCTGTATGTCTTATCCTGGCTGCCTGACTGCCTTCTTATCTCTCTCTCTCTCTCTCTGCTTGCTATAGCACGTCAGTTGTAAAAAAAAAGGGGAGAAGGAAAAAAAGAAGAAAAAAACGAAGAAAGTCTTACAGAAAACAAATGCATACTGCCAGGCAGTCAGGTATGCAGACAAACAGACCAATAACAGCCAAACGAGACAGACAGACAAACAAACAGACAAATCCAATAAGATGTTCGTCACAAACGATTATATACATGAAGGGGAAAATGAATTCTTCACATCCTAGGGACAGTCAGAAAACACATTTAAGGAATATTACAAACACTTTGCAGACCCTTCACGTGTCGTCTTTAAAACAGAAAGAGAGCGATACAAAATCGTTAGCGTTTATGCAGAACACTGTAGATTCGGTTCAATGTCGTTCTGGGTTTTTATGTCTTTATTCCTGCACAATGACTTGTCGCTTCCGTATAAATATCGTGTTTGCTTCTTTGTTAAAGAGCCCTACATGCCCCCGCCACTCGCACACCACCCCCTCCACCCCACTTCGTCATTCCTCTGCAAGAGACCCTCACTCTGTGTGCACCTGTGATGTTTGTCCATATACTTCTACGGCGTGTTTGTGTTAAATTTCTCATTCCGTACCCATCATGTTTCTCTTTCTGCCTGCTCATTCGTGTGCCCAGTGTATGTCTGTTTCATTCCTATGTTTCTGTCGGCTAACTCTTGTACCCAGTATGTTTCTGTCTGCTAGTTCTTGTACCCAGTATGTTTCTGTCTGCT
>SMGT01008027.1:94075-110497 GCA_004794575.1 Lanistes nyassanus | reverse complement strand
GTGCCTTGTACGTTTCTGTCTGCTCACCACGTGCCCTTACGTTTCTGTCTGCTCATCGCGTACCCTTACGTTTCTGTCTGCTCACCGCGTGCCTTGTACGTTTCTGTCTGCTCATCGCGTACCCTTACGTTTCTGTCTGCTCACCGCGTGCCCTTACGTTTCTGTCTGCCAGGCGCGCTGTTCGAGCCCGAGTACGTGGGACAGCGACGTGCGTTCGAGCTGGCCATCCAGAGCATCAACCTGCGGCGGGACATCCTGGACCAGGTGCTGGTGCTCCACGACATCGATACCGTGCAGCCGCACGACAGCTTCGGCGCACAGCGAAAAGGTAAAGGCACTCGCACTAAGCTGAACCTGCGTGGATTTGCATAAAACCACACGTGGACTCACTCGCACAAACGTGTACATGGGTAAAGGCTTGGAACAATTCATAGATGAAGTGGCTAGGAAGGCATGTTTTTGTGTGTCCTCACTCCTTGGCACAGAACTTTCCTCGCGACTTGTCCGCCTTATCCTGCAGCCTTTTGATCAGTTTTTCTGAACTGCGGGCTCCTGTACTTTTCTCGATCATTTTCTTTCTTTTCTTGAGAAATCGAACAGTGAATGAATTCTCCCTGACTTATCGTTCATTGGCTTATCTTCTGTTGACATTTCCTTTTACATCCTCCGTCGCCTTTGAAAGGATTAGTTTCTCATTCATTTTTTGTTCTCCTCTTTCAGATCAAGCCTTTCTTACAAGACTAACGGTCTTACGACGAAAGAAACTAGTTTGCTATTTTACATGCCCTTTGACCTTATGGCACATCGAACTAGGATAACACTGCGGCGGAAATTAACTGCTTTCCAATCCTTATTCTCCCGCGGTGGACGCTAGCACAGCAACAACGCGTTTGATACTGATTCAAAGGGTTATACGTTTGGATTCAGCTCTCCTACTTTCTTTCCTATGTGGCACGAGTTTGCCGTGCTGGTCGTCGGGGGGTGTCTAAGGGTACTACAGGTTCCTCTCCCTTCCCCTTTTCACAGTACCCTTCATCACCCTCTCGATCCTTCCTACCCAGGCTTTTGTTACTGAATGTTAAGAAACAACCAAGGCACGTGTAGTTCTGTCTATTCGAACATTTTGGTTTTCCTGTTACGTAAATAAATAAATAAATAAATAAATAAGGTATGTAAGGTGGCGGAGAAAAACGATCTGTGTCCGGCCTTGTCGACTGACCTGAGACGTAAGCCAAGAGCAAAGAGAGAGCTGGGAAGGTCTAAAGATCTGACCGAGTTGGCAATTGATTTAGGATCGCGTTTTACGAATAGCTATCCTCTTTCACTTTCCTTTCCTGCCCACCCCCAAACATACCTCCCCAGGACACACACACACACACACACACACACACACACACACACACACACACACACACACACACACACACACACACACACACACACATTTTCATATGAAAAAGTGAGAGAACAGCGGCAGAAGTAAGTGGAAGGGCGTTTGACAGCGAAGAAGGGAGGTGTTGGAAGCGAGAGAAAAAGGCCTTTTACAGGATAAAGGTTTATATAGCCTTTTCAACGGGGGATTTGTTTCAAAGCAAATAAAATTATTAACAGTCAATGTGTTGTCTGACTCCACAATCAAATCGGGTCCAAATAATCAAAACATGACAAAAATTCGCCAATAGCATCGGAATATATGCTGCAGTATTACACCGCAGAATCTTTATGTTCTAGACAAAATGCACACTGTACACGCAATCTCTCACTTACATCTGCAATCCTTCGTTTTCTGTTTCTTTTAAATATAAATATTACTATTGTTTATTGCTATTATATATTACTGTTGTTTGAACTTTTCGCTACCATGCGGAGACCACTCTCATAAGCTTTTAGCTTTTGAGGGATCCCCATAAACTTGTGTTTTTTCTAAAATTGAATACGAAACATAAAATGGAAAAATAATACGCACACGCCAATACCCAATGCCTACAAATACACTTTAGACCTGCTTGACCAAATATACGCGCGTGTACGCACGCAAGCACGCACGCATAAAATTAAGAACGGGTTTTTGTTCATACCAATTCTTATTGCTCAGTACATCTTCTCAAAAACATTTTTATCTTAATCAGTTCTGTACTGTTCCTAAGAAAGCTGGACTCATGGATATCAAAACTAACAGCAACGAGAGAGAGAAGATGGATGAGGAAAAAAGGAGATAAACACCAGGCCAACGTTTTCCTCAAACAAGCTTCATGTTGTCTGATTGTCGACCAGGCTTTTAAACCTTCGCAATCAAACGACATTTAAAAAATCGAACGACGCGGCTTTTGCTGTCAGCTTAAATATTAGTTCTGTTCCATTGCAAAAAAAGCTTCCGTGCAAACTACACCACAGTCCGGGACGAGATCTCAAAGTGGACGCGAGATCTGCAGTTGAAGGAGATGTTTGGCAGTCATGTCTTGCCTTTATTTTCTCACATCTGTCACCCACTAGTCCCCTCTTTGTAGTTTTTTTCCCCTGCGATAAGCTTCTTGTCTTTTTCTGTTTGCCTGGTTTGGTGTTGATCAGGTTGTCACCCCTTTCTGTATTCCTGTTTAAGCCTTTCTGGGGCCGTATTCATGGCCGTTGGTTAAGCCTAAACCGATCGCAATGACGTGACAAACCATCGTTCCCATTGGCCAACAAAGGTCGCTAACCGATGGCTTGTCACGTGATCGGGATGGGTTAGGCTTAACCAAAGGCCACGAATGCAGCTCCTGAATTTTATAGCCAGCATGGATGATGTTTTAGAGTTATGATTATGAAAACAAAAATTTGAAACATATCATATATTGGGATGTTATAGCAGGGGGAATGTACGAAAGTCAACAAGAGGAAAGCTTGTATTTTAAAAGTAAGCGATAATATATTTTATTCGAAAATATATAAATCCACCATTTGCATTATTTGGAGCTCGTCTATTGCAGAGACACCAAGTGGATGCTGGCGTGAATGTCGTTGCTTCTGCTGTGATGGCTTTTGTTTCTAAGCGATTGAAAACCCTCCGCTGTATTTTTATCAGTTGCAGTCTCAAGATATTAGCGATTTTTTTAAACTACGATGAAACTCGATGCAAAGGTTTTATTAAACTGTAAAAGCCTAATTAAGACGATAGTGATAATAATAATCACATATATATATATAAATATGGTGGAAACCTTGACAAAGGACAGACCGGTTAGGAGAAGGTGCGGAGGGGCAGACAGGCGGATGAAATGTTTTCAAGCGAGGCTCGGGAAATGTGGATAGCACCAGCGCGGAACTGATGTGAAGGTTTCAACTGTGGCGATCATATGATCAGCCAGCGATGAAAAATGGGTGACGGCTGCGATGCATCGCAAAAAGCTTGCGTCGTAATCACACCGAACGAGCGAACTTGACTGGAACGGGTTTTACCCAGAGCCACGGTCTGGAGAGGAAGCGGGTGGGCTGGGGTGGGGCCAGGCTGCGATTATCGAGAATTAGATCCAATCGATAGGAACTGGATGAGGAATTCAGGGGAGGAACACGTGACCTCTGATCTACCAGCGCCACCTCGGCTTGACTGACCTTTTAGCTGTGTCACGCTGCTCCCTCTGCGGTGTCCCTTGCAGTGTTCGGAGAAACTACCGACACCATTTGATGTCTGTCCAGTGGGGGGTGGGGGAGGGGGGTCTGGCCTCGCCAGCCGATAGCAGCGCTTGCACTGCTCGGGTCCCGATAAAAGCTGATAATCGTGGCTCCGCCTGTCAGGTGAGGGTAAGTTACACACCTTGTCGAACGTTGAACTCTCGACGCGAGAAAAATCAATGTTTGCCCAGAGCTTCCATTGATTCCTGAAGTTTCGTCAGAGCAAGGGCAGGCTATCGTCCTCGTTTCCTTTCACTGACCTCCACAATCCTGACAGTGCATTTACCCGTAACTCTGTCAGGCGTCATAGCATTGGTGAACCACTTGGGTGTTACGAAATAGTTTATTTGTTATAATGAGGATAGACCGTTGTGGGATTGCGGTTAACAAACTAAAATATTACACTCTTTAAAAAAAAAACAAAAGTAATTTATAGTATGGTTGTTGTGACACACCGTCGTTCCATTCCAATTTACTGTTATGTCTCCTTAGCCCATTTCCCCCTAACAGTTTTAGGATTTTTTATATAAAAGAAAACCTCAGTTTTCTCACTCGTGATACTTTTTCGCATTTTCCCTACCGTTTATTTTTATGAAAAGTTAATTTCTTGTCCAGTGTTTGACGCCCTTATGTGGAGATACAGAAGGTCAACGCCATAAGGGCACCTCCTCGTCGGCCTGCTCAATGCAGAGCTGCCAAGTTCAAACACCTCTTTTAATTTAAATGTTCCTCTCAGACGCTGCTCTCTGTGTGATGTGGTGGATCTCCAAACACATTTCATTGACATGGCCGGGAGGAAGAGAAGCGAGGGGGATGGGTAGCTGGGGGAAGGGTTAAGTATGGGAAGAAGGGCGCGATGCATTTGCACACTCAAGTGCTGTGGAGCTTGAAAAAGCGCAGAAAAACTGGAACCAATCAAAATACAGTCTTACGTAAAATATGCTAATCTCTTAGGCTCACCACTGAAAACGTTGCAGTTTCCTGGAAGATCTTTACTGCCTATACCTCACCCCTCCCCTAACCCCTACACCTAGCCCCCACCCTAACCCCACCTCTTACTCTTCCCCTAACCCCCCTCCTCCTGAAACATTCCCCTCTCCCTCCCCCCGCCCCCGGAAAGACCTGCAAAATTTGATTGGCTCCGCTTTTTACACATCCTAACTAGGGTTCGTCATTTGATTGGCTCCAGTGAATTAGAGCTTTTATGTGCTGCGACCACGCCGAGTCTCTGTAGCATGTTGTGAAGATGTGAGTTTGTGCACCCGTCTCCCTCGCTCAGCACGGTGTTCGCTATTTTTTTCTCTCTCTCTCTCTTGCTCTCAAGGGCAGGTAGTAGAATAACAACGCTTATTTCTTACTAGTACAGAGGGTCGTGGTTTCGGATCCCGTGTCAGGTACACGTAATTTAATTATCTCAGTGGTAACACCTCTTTGTCTTTCTCGGGTTATCTCACCATCCCCAATAATCTTCATTACCTCCCCTCAACCCAGAAAACAACTATTCTGGTAGATCCATTTTTTCCCGCTTGTGTACACGTACCTGCGTGGTTGTGCGCAAAAGGTCAAGAAAGTGGGATGGAAGACGCTTGGACTGTCGGATAGATGAAGGGAGAAAGGGAATGACAGGCATGTAGAATGGTGAGAAGATTACCATACAGAGACATGGGTTTCCAAATGCATGCTTTGGTAAGGCGACATTCCTTACCTACAGTCTTCAGGTACACGGATCTAAGCCGCCCAAACAGTAAAAGGTGGGCTAACGTTGTCCCTTGAACTGTTTTTGGCCGTGAGGATGTGAGGCTGTAAGAGAGCCCACTTTTCTGTGGGTCAGCATCGTGAGGATGTGAGGCTGTACGAGAGCCCACTTTTCTGTGGGTCAGCATCGTGAGGATGTGAGGCTGTAAGAGAGCCCACTTTTCTGTGGGTCAGCATCGTGAGGATGTGAGGGAGTACGAGACCCCACTTTTCTGTGGGTCAGCATCGTGAGGATGTGAGGGGGTACAAGATCCCACTTTTCTGTGGGTCAGCATCGTGAGGGAGGTGCCGATATCTCTTCTCCCTTCTTTACTTACCTGACACATGGGCCAGGTACACATTCACGCTGGGGCCAAGTAAGTGCGCTCCGCGCGGGCATATCGAACCAGCATCTTTGGGCTGGTAGGGTCTAACCCCTTGCCATCCGCTTCCCCAAACGGTGGGTAAGCACAAGGAAAAGAAATGCACCCATGTATCGCATCTAAACCCACACTTTTGGAGCTACCGTCTGATCACACTTCGACTTGCGGTCTATCTTACAGAACGCCCACATTGGATCATGCACGTGCATGCTTAAGGGGAAAAAGCCCACTTTAAAAAGATCACGAGAAGGTCGTTTGACGTGGGACTTTTCACTCACATCGCATTAGCGCCAGTGTAAGGCCGCTTTAGCGAGGGAATAAAAGGCTTTCAATTCCGTCTTTCAGTAGACGTCTAGAGATTTCGCCCCGTGTTTGAACTTTGACACCCCGCTCCACCCCTCCTGCAGCGATCGACGCGCCACTTTCTGAAAGCTGCAGGCTTGGCGCTGGACATTCCTGATGTTCACTTTTCCCCTCGCATCCAGTTTCGGGGCTAAGGCTTTCAGAATCTTTACTTGCTTTTAATGGAGCCGGCAGGGACAGTTTTCCCCACCCATCCTTTGTTACCCCCCAAAAGTCAAGCTCGAATGTCTAGACGTCTATTTGCGGCAAACCTTAAGTCATAGACGATTGTGTTGGAGGTTGTTTGAGTTTTTTGGTAGGGGGTGGGCGGTTAAATTACTTTTTTATTCACGAATTTCTTGCGTGAATGTTGTTTTGGCTGTTTGCGTGCGTGCGTGCGTGCGTGCGCGTGTTTGCATGTGTAGCAGAAAATATTAGTGGTTTTGCAAATGACTTCCCTCCCTTGCTCTCTCTCTCTCGCAAGCATGTGCACATGTCCTCCCTCTACACTTTTTTTCACTCTCTCTCTCACACACACAGAGCAGAAGGAAAGTAGTGTATTCAAAAAGAGAGAAGGATGTTTTACAAACAGCTCCCGTCAAGAAGGTCGCAGATTGTAAACGAAGTGTCAGGCGAGACATACCGGAAAGGTAGGAAAGTAAACAAATAAAAGAACACTCTAGCCTGGGCGTTAGTTTCCAGCACGCGCTTACAGACCAGCCCTTCACACTGTAAACAAACTGTCACTCATCATCGTGGTCAAGGAAGTCGGCGCCGCTGCTGACAGTACTCTAGACAGCACCAGACGCGTCTCGTCGCATCTCCCTCCCCCTTCCGCTTCCTTTTTTTATTGGGGGGTCTCCTTTCCGTCCACCCTCCTCCCACCCCGAGCTTCTCCTCCCGTCCCTGCCTTATCTTCCGGTTTCCTTTTGCTTATTATAGACACTGACATCATCGGCCACCCAGCCGCCTATCCGCCCATCCTCTCACCTAGCTGGCATCCACGCCCATAATTTCTCGGGCCCGTGGCCCCTCCACCTCCCTCCCACGGTAGCCCAGCGCGTCCCCCAGAGAGATGGCCCGGCGCTGGCTGGTCATTAGATCCGAAAGTCAATTGGTCGTCGGGATAAGGTGTTGGCGCCCCAAGACGTCCAGGAAGTGTCCCTGCTTTCATCATCAACGATTTTTCAATTTCTCCTTGGCTGGCAACCAACCCGGCCAGCTATTTCTCCTTCCTTCCTTCCCTGTGCCTCTCTCGGTGGCCACACCTTGAGTTTGTTGTACACGACATTAGGACTCAAGGGTCTACACTTTCCGTTCCGATGAGCAAAAAAGCTGTATGATTCTGACAGGACGGTAAGCGAGCCACAACTCTGGCGACCAGTTTTCACAGCTCCACAGCTCTGTATGCTAATCCTCAAAAGACCGAAAGCAAAAAGATAACTGTTGGTATAAAAGCGTATCGACATTTCAGGATAATCCGACTTGTTTGTATATATATATATGATAAAGGTATACATAATAATTACACAACCCTTTCAGAACGTACGGAGGGATACAAATGAAGGAACGCTTCTTTTAAAATTAAAGAATTATCTGCAAATCAAGAAAAGGCTAGCGCAAATTCCCAAACAAACTGCACTGTGTCGACATTTTGAACTGGAGATAACAAAACGGTTTACGTTTGATGGAGACTGACAGATAAGGAGCCGCGACCACACCAAGCGTTGAAAACTCGTCGAACTTCACGATGGTAAAATTTGACAGAAAAAAATCTACACCTTCTTCTTCTTCCACTCTCTACCTCTACCACCCCTCACCCCCAGACACAATGTATGCGCTGCCTTCTTTTTTCCACGTCCTTCTTTCTCGCGTGAAACCATGTACTCCATTTGCTGTCAGCAGTCGTGCTTTCATGACATGGAAATAATCCGTGACGTTTTTAGGTTTTGTTGTACAGCTTTATGCTCTTGCTTAAGCGCTCAGATTGCATTACCGTGCTTTGTGATGTTAAAATAAAGAGTGCAGCAGAAAGCGGACTTATATGAAAGAATCTTGGTACTGACCGATCACAGAGAGATTTTATTCAGGCACAGACAGCTAAACTAAGTTATCACGGGTACATAAACAGACATTATCTGACCGCTCGTAAGACAGAGAATCTTTTTATGACTGCGTGAAGATTGCTTGAACGATCCCGCCTAGCCGACAAAATTGTGATAGCAGTCAGCCGATATGCGTGCAGGTACATGTATCATATGCAGTGCAAGAGAGGGGAAAGAACTCTATAGCAAGAGAAGGCTTGGCTCGTTGGGTTGGCTTTTTTTCAGCGCAAAGAATCCCGAGTCAGTCGAGGGCCAAATAATTTTCTGGGATTTTTTAAAAATTATTACGTTTCTGACCTTTTTTTACCTTAAAACTTCGCTAACTTGGCTATGAAATTGTTGCGATTAGCCACGAGATCGCTAAGAGAATGATTTTACCATTTTCTTGTTTGTGCAGTAACAGAAAGGCAGTGGCAAATAAGTATGAGCACAGTAAACAGCTCTGAAAAAACTCCCAGTCTTATAGCACAGGTATAGAGCAGGGGTTGTCCGGCTAACTGTGACACAAACGCATTCCAGAACTCTTGAAATGTTTTAACGGTAAGCGTTTTTTTTCATACTTTTCAGGTTTTTTTCCCTCTCTCTCTTTCCCTTTTTCTTAGATGCAGCTTTCTCTCTGTATGTCTTCTGATCGACTGCTTGACTGCGCTTTCGGGTGTAGTTTTGCCTTGAGTTAAGTTACTGTGTCAGATTTAACGCTTTAAAAGTATTAGTATTACGTATAGGCAGAGTGCAGGCTGTGGCGAAGTCTACGACTACACAGACACTTAGATGTGTCGTACACAAAATAAGATCGTGTAAATTATAACCACTATCTGTTGCTCCAGGCCCGCGCATTCTTGTGGTCTCTTTCTTTTGACCACAGATCTATGCAACAACGCATCGAGTAAAGAATAAATAAGCACAAGAACATTCCCTTCGGTCGAGTTCGGCTAATAACGAATGGAAGGAACTAAGCATGTGTTTGTTAACTTAAAGAGTAAACAGTTTTTAAAAATTTATTTTGTTAGTTTTCACTGGCTGGCGTCCACTTGCCGATTAATTTTGTTTTCTTTGTTCCCTCCTACTTTTGGATTCTTCTTGGTCTACGAATCAAAAGCGAGTCTGTTTACATAAATCTTTCCTCCCCAAGTGCAGACGTCAGGCACAGAACACCAGGAGCCCCCACCTGGCCCGCGTTTCCCACTTTGCCCCTCTCTCTCACACTCACAGACACACACACGCACCTCCGCTCTCTCTGTTCTCGTGAGCGCGACGGGAGACTATGAGGTTAACGTTGAAAGTGAAATGTGTGAGAGAAGTGAGAAGGGGGGTGGGGGTGGTGAAAGCAAAAGCAATGTACAGGGGGATTGTGAAGGAGGGACTGGTGATTTGAAAACGAGTTGATTGAATTACGTGCTGCGCGCCTGCTGATCCTCAATGGACTCGCGCCTGGGGAGGGGAGGATGGGACACATCCTTCAGTCTCTGGCTTTTAACAGCTTCAGTTGCTTAGCCTATCGGGGGAGCTTAACGGTAAACAGGGGGTGATAGGTCGCAGCTACCACCGTTATTGAATTTTCTTTGACCCTTGACTCGCTGCGCTGGAGCCTGCGTTGCCTGGGTGAAAATACAAAGTGAGTTAAGATCTCAAACTTTTCTTGTCCAAGCAGAAGAATGTTTTTCTTTCTTTTCTTACGGTGTCTAACTGTTTTCCCTACATGTTTTTTGAGTCAGAGTATTGTTTTAGTCGCGCAGTGATCGAAGAAAGTGGAGTTTTTTTCCTTGTCGCGCTTTCTCTGATAAAGATTTCTTGGTGTTTATAACTTTCTGTGTCTGTGTTTTTTCAGTGAAATAATTGTTTAGCTGCTGGTTGAAATCGGTGAACGTCATTCATCGAGGCTGACGTTAGGGTAGGGATTACAGGTGGTAATCACATCAGAACAGAAGGAATTTGGGCAAGCTTTTTAATGTCAGGCACTTGAAAGTTTAAACAACATCACGAGAAACGGATTACAAAAGCATGTTACTGGGGGTAGTGGGGCAGGGAATGAGAGAACAGATTACATTTTATCCACGCCTAAGATTAATTGTGAACGCGGGGTTTGTTTGATCCAAATAACTGAGTCTGTAATTAACTTTGACGGGATTATTTGGGGAAAAACTTCTCCATCGCGTGCAGCCCAGTGCATGGGCAGCGAAAGTTGTGTGAAAAAGTTCAGCGTTTGAGCTAACGCAGAAACCCAAGACAGTGGCCTTAGGGGACGGATCACTTGCGTGGTACCTATCCTTGAAGAGACGTCTGCCAAACCCCGTAAAACTCTTCGTGTTTGACGCCTCGCAGAAGTCTTGATACACACCAGCTAATCCTCCCAGCCCCTTTCCCTAATAAGACCCTCATACACACCAGCTAATCCTCCCAGCCCCTTTCCCTAATAAGATCCCCATTTGAGGTCAGGTTGCGCTACGTTTAGTGCTTGCCATTTAAGACAGTGAGAAATCTGAGCCATGGTTTCAGACCCCTTTGGCATAGGTATTTTCTGTGCATGTTGCGCCAGTTCTAGGGCAGGCTGTTCACGTTGATACAGCCTTGGCTGTACACCAAACATCAAACAATCAGCCTTGTTGGCAACAAGTTTGTGTCAAATAAATGACCCCCAGGTACTCAATGCAAAGGAACAAACTCAGTCAATCTAAGTCTGCCCTGAACTTGAGGCGTAACTCGAAATCAACATACGCGGTTGGTTGTTTATTGTTTAAAGGGAAGTCGGCGATGAAGGTTATATCATGACGGGGGTGTGAGGGCAGAGGGTGATGAAGGGTGCGGGGGATAAGGAAGGGGGGAACCGAAGTGCCTGGAGAAAACCTCCTACAGCAAGTCCTGTAAACAGGTGCCACGTGCATAGAAAGTACGTGCACCGGACACTGGCTGCGGTCCTATTACCCGCATCAGTCGCAAGCATGCGTTACAGTCATGCTATCGGCCGCCCCCACTCCCCTGTAAACAGGGGTGCTTAGGGCTTTTGAAGGTTTACCCGAGTGCAACTTCTTCCCAGCACGACCGGATCATAAAAGAAACGCTTGAATGCTGTGAACAGCTGTGCATTTGATCATATCTTGTAATTAGTATACTGCAATAAGCACTAAAAATTAGCCATTCAAAATGCATTTGGAATCTTCTTGCAAATAACGAGAAACCGTTGACAGGTGGTATTTGATAGACCACCATTGGATAGACGAGGTCAGCACGAGATGGCCAACGTTTTCATTTTTATTGACCTTTGATTTGATAGGTCGACCTTAACATGGGATTTCTAGACGATTTACACAAGTGTGTTGAATGCGAAATGCCAGGTGAGTTGTGAACTCTCTCCTCCCAGTACCATGTTTTCATTTACCTGCATAAAAAAGGGTTTATTGTTAGATTTTAAGGCCTCCCGTCCGCTCAATAGCGGAGATCGGGCGGTGTACAAAATGCGTCGTCATCAATAGGAGCCCCGTACGTCTCCTGAAACGACTGATCAGGGTTTAGAGCTCCGCCTCACGGCTCATATAAGGGACCCGCAGACGTCCTTTGTAGTGTGAAATGACAGATTATGGCAGGCATCCTCAAAGCTATCGACTGATATCAATACCCAATCTATGTTGTGGCCGGCCATCGACCGGGGTGTGTGGTGGAGCTATTTCAAGGATGATCCTCCAAGACTGGTCGACTTCGCTTTCAGTTCCCTGCGACAGGTCGTACGACATAGAAAACTTTGGAGAAGAAATGGCTTCTAAATCTGATAAACTTAGAAACAGATTTGGGTTTTGAAGGGGCACTAGGGGGTGGCGGGAACCTTCTACTCTGTTTACTTGTTCCAGGCAACGCGTATCACCCGGTCAATCACACGGCCAGTACGTGTCTGCTTTCAAAATGTTATGCGGGCATGTTTATGTGCGTGCATCTGTGTGTATTTACAAATGTACGTACGCAGGCAAGTACATGCATCTTTGTCTCATTAACAGTGTTATGTAGTTGTGACTGGCTGTAACTCCCTCTGTCTCTCTCACACACGCACGCACGCGCGAGCGCACACACACACGTGACTGCACTGAAAGAAGTTCCAGTGCCCACTGTCACCCTCTCCTAACACGTGATCAGTTGTGACCTCCAAGAAGAGATCAGTCAAACACGTAGGCCTATGCAGTCGCGTTACCAAGGAGAATCAACTGAATTGTCTGGGGCTAACGAACGTGGGGCTTCAAATCAGAAAACATTTCTCATTCCCTTATCTTCCGCCTCATTCGTTGGGCTGAAAATTACTCACGACTAGAAACACCGCTCGTTAAGCGATTATGACGTCCTCTGGAGGTGGAGTGACGAGGAGCTTGGCTCCCATAGGAACTTCCGACGTCAGCAAGGAAATGAATGTCCTTTAAGATGTGGGTTGTGTAATCTAGTTTGGCTGATTTTTTAAACTGTTCACTCTCTCTGTTCCCCCTCCCCCTACCCCTGTTGCGGAATGATACTTCACGCTGTCACTGCGAGTGACTGGCTAATCGACGGGGAGAGAAAAATTCGTCAGGGAATCAGATTGCAAGCTGAGCTTCGGGACATCTAACGCTCGGGACACGAGGGTAAAATGGAAGAAAAGTGACATTTTCTCGCACTTCGTTTGCCTTGATTGCGTCGAACTCATAAAAGCACGTGCTGTTTTGGAGACTGGTGTAACTGTTCTAACTTATCTTTAACCACAAGATGCGAGTATTGTATTTTCCCTTCCAAATAGCAGTGCGTTTGCTGACAAATCTCCCTGAAACCTGTGGTTATTACGGCCTTAGAAACTGGAAATCAATGACCAGTATACGCAACCGTAAAGGCATTATTAGAAAAGTTTTCTGCGATACCTTGGTTTGGATCGTCTTTGCACATTTCTGACTACCTCACGCATATTACTATCATGAAGGATACAGCGAGGATTCATGCGACGGTAGGTGAATTTCGCGTGAACTTGCTAGAGTGAGTGAGTGAGTGAGTGAGTGAGTGAGTGAGTGAGTGAGTGAGTGAGTGAGTGAGTGAGACCAGAACAAAGGGATAGAAAGAAGCGAGAAAATGAGTAGCAGATTTTCTTGAATTTTGTTTAACTTTGCCCCCAAAACGCTTGTTATCGTCGATTATTGAAACAAGTACGAAACGATCACAACGCAAACGATTGAAGAAAAACATAGCGTTTGTTTTGCTTCGCTAACGACCTGCTTTTAAAAACGAAGCGAAACTCCCCCCCCTCCACCCTTTTTCGTTCTCTCCTCTGTCTTGTTTCTCTTTTCTTGCGCCTTTTCTTTCCTTCTCTGTTCTCCTCTTTCTCCAAGCTATCGTTTATGTAATCGAGTTTTTAAAAAAAAATTTCCGCCGTCAGACGTCGAATGCAGGATCCCTGGCGTTCCCTGGCGTTCCCTGGCGTTCTGAAGCTCAACTTCCGGTCAGAGAGATACGCGATAATTGACGTAGATGAATGACGATAAATCTACAGGCCCTTTCCTCCGCTTAACTCTTGGTGCACAGCCGTCCTAACGACTGCCGTGCAACCTTCAGCATTGAACGCTCCTAATCATTTTGTCTCTCTCCCATGTTGTTCTTTTATTTTTTTAAACGCTTATCGGCAAGTTACAAATTGGAAATGGCTTTTTGCTATTCTTTCCGAATTGGAAGAGTTTACTATTACAAATAATGTATGCCATTATGATCGCGTTTTCTTGCAGATTACGTTTCGCATCTTTTCATATCTTTCCCTCCTGTACTCTTTTTTTCCAAACATCTTCAGATTCATGATTCTGTTTCATTTCGTCTGGCGCCAGATGCGCAACTACGTTTGTTGACACCGAACGTCAAACATATTACCTGTCTGAGACACGCAGCTGTGACTTATTGAACAGTCCGTCTTGCGCGTCCATCAATCCCTGTATCCATTTATGTAAAGTATTGTATGTGCAACAATACATTCCTTCAAAATAGTACGATGCGCGAGCAACAGTACTTTTACCGAAAATGGCTGAACACCCACGGCTTTATCTCCGCTGTCACAGACGTCTGTTGTACCATGAAGGCGATTCCAAGCGGAGCTGACACGATACAGGTTTCCATGGGAGGCGACGTGTCGTGACGCAGTGAAAGCTATACAATCGTGTTTGTTCCGAAAAGAGGCTGATACAAGATTTTCTGAATGTACGTGTACGCTTCTTTTTTCTTCGATAGATTTTTCCAGCACAAATGGGATCTCTTTTGCATTGTGGAAAAGTCTTGTCTGATTCGATACACGACCATCATGTTCTCTGAACATTGTCTTACCACATACGCGCGCAGGAAAGCTTTGTAAACAAGGCTCGTGCACACAACCCACGTTCACGCGAGGAGAAGAACCAAGCTTCCTCGCCGTTCTCAAAGAAACTTCCTTATATGGGAGATAAACGTGAGGAAATTGTTACCCTCTTTCTGCCACGTTCTTCCTGATCAATGATCACGCTGACGATCTTGTTGTTTCCACAAACCTCGAGCTCAGTCGAGTAAATTATCGTATAACCACTGGTGATTTCTGGATGTACCCTCGCCTAATTTAGTCTCAAATTTAAATTGTTAACTTTGTTACCAGTTGCCTTCTCCGCAATTCAAGCCATTGAATGGTTTCTCGGTCATTATACCAGGAAATCGCAGATTTCAGTTTAAATTAAAGGACCTTCTTGGCAATGCAGCATTAAAAAAATAAGTGTTAAGGTTCAGCGCAACTGCGTTGGGATGTTTTCATCAGCTGGCTGCATTTATCCCCAAATAGGGGAGATAAACTGATTGCTTCCTCTGGGATCGAATTCAAACAAAGTCGAAATGCTGGAGGGAGAAGAAACTTTTATAAGATCCATCAATTATTTCTTTGTGAGACCGGCGCTCATGATTTAAAGTGTTCAATCGGTTTTGCAAGATTTTCCCGTCCTCTTTTCCCAGCTTCCTGTTAAGACTGTATTTTTTATCTGCGTTTCCAATATAGCGTGTGTTTTTTTCATCCAGAATAGATTAAAAGTGATAAGCTTCCAGCTTTGAGAACATTCGCCATTCAGTTGTTCTTCCATTTCGATATCTAATATTCGAGATGATCGTAAGATGTAGACTGTAGTGGTGCTGAGGATAACTTTGGCGCCGGCAGTCTGACAGAATAATGTCCCTTTCATAAGATCGTGGTTAGTTAACCACATACACGCCGTGTTGCCTGTAATACAGAAACATGTATCTAAAGGGAGCAAACTCCGCCCGGTGTATGGCGTTTCACGTGCGTGCTGTGTGGATGTGGTGTTTGTGGTTGTGTGTTGTGTGAGGGAGAAAGAAAAGGAGAAAGAAGTGAATGAGTTTTGGTGGCTGCACGAGTCTGGCCCCGCCTGCCGTCTGTTGAACTAAGCCGGACTGCCTAGCCCAGTGAAATGAACTAAATGTTTACACAGTGGCCTGATCTTCTCACTTTTGTCGAGACAGTATTTGTTCCGGGTAATCTGTTTTCGCCTTCTGCATAAGCTGTCTGCGCCGGATGCAAAAATTTAATGTTAGTGCGCATGGGCTCCAGAGCCAGCGTGTTGGGGTCAAAGGTCGAAAATGTTTTGGGGAGATCAAGGATTTTTTTTTTCGGGGGGAAACTGGGAACATAAATTCCCCGTGGAAATGGAAGATCAGTGGAATGTCGTATGATTTCCAGAGATACCCGACTACAAATTAGCATCATGTCAGGTAATTTCCGTTATATCTCCAGCGTCAGTAAACGTCGGGAGACTGTCACGACGGGCGGCACCTTATCTTATTGGACTTCGACTTTTCCAAAATTACTGAACAACTGTTTATGGCGATCTTGTAAATGTAGATTTAATTTAGCAATCGTCACCAAAACCTTTTCTGCTTTAGGTCAGTGGTTTCTAAACCAAAGGGTGACGATGCTGTGAAATAATGTGAACAACTAGAGCAATCTTCCGAGGGAAAAGATTCTCATACTTCGACACGCTCGCTCAGTCTCTCACAGGCAAAACACTACTAGCTCAAGAGCCCCCACCCTCGTAAAACACTCAACTGCAGCGAACTGTTATTCAGCATATATTTCAAAACACTAACTGGCTCGACAACATCAAATTTCTACAAAGTATTTACAAAGAATCACCGTGCTCGTGTCTAGGGTAACACACTGCCTGATGACGTCATACCACGTGCAACAGACAAAGGAA
>SMGT01008027.1:77056-93397 GCA_004794575.1 Lanistes nyassanus | reverse complement strand
CAAGATGGCGTCTGAGGTCCGTAGGCTAGCACGTGGTCGCTTCACTGGGTCTCTTCCTGTATTCTGTGTCAGTACTCTTGGCGCTCTCCTCTGTCTCGCTCTCTCCTCCCTCCCGATCTAACATTTTTTCCTCCTTATGTAGTAAGCGTTCTGACGCACTACCCTCAAGTAAACCGGTTCTAGCCAGACTAGGGAGAGCAGAATGATTAACCTGGCCAATGCCCGTACACCCAGGTGTCGATTGTGGGTGGAGCGGTCAGCCTGGTGATGACGTATCTTCCCCCTACTAGCTTACAAAGGGAGGAGCTAAAAGGCTTACCTAGGAGTGACAGGTAATAGCCTAGGGTGACATGTGACAGAGACAAGTTTCGAGATAAAGGTGACGGGCTTCAACAGTTTGCTAGCCGTCGCCGACGTTTTTTAAGAAGAAGAAGAAAAAAAACGAAGAAAAAATGAACAACACACTAGTTGTAGAGGGTGCTGCGCTGCAGGATAACACGCTTCACGAGCAGTTAGTTACAACATTTTGATGGGCGAGCCGAGCGTTGGTGAGCGGTCGGTTAAATATTTCATTACTCAGGCACCCCGTATTCTTCTTCCCCCTCTTAAAAAATCTCGATCAAAACGCATGGCAGTTTCATAATTAGGAAGTTTGATCGCTGTCAGAACTAAACGCGTGTAAGAACTGTAGAAGCGTGATGAATAAAGGGACTGCTAAATGGGTTTAAGCTTGCGAGGCAGCCGAATGCAATAGGACTCGTTCGCCTAGACGCGTCTGCATTGACGCATGAGAGAAAGAGGGAGGCAGGAAAAAAGGTGGGGAGGGAGGGAGGGGGACAGCAAGGGGGCAGGTCAAGAGAGAGAAGGAGGAGAGGTTGGGGGGGAGAGAAAGGAAGTCGTGGGGGTGAGTATGAAAGTGGAGAATGCCAAAATGCCAATATCTGTATAATATACAGACCAGACTACTACTGTACGGATCAGAGAAAGACTAGCAGCGCTTAATGGCAGCGAAGCGTGAAAAGAGGCTGCGTGCAAGCAACCATGTCCGATCGTGCAATCCTTCATTCTTGATCGACTCGCATCAGAAGACCGCATAGGGAGGGGAAGAGAACAATTTGTCTGGGACTCCACATTACCAGCTGCATGCTCATGTGGTTTGCACCTCGTCATCTTACCAGAATTCAGGAACAGTCAGCACTAGCGGAGCGACCAAGGGCAGTTAGTCTGTCTGGAAGTACCATAAGGAACAGACGTAAACTTCTTGTGAAAGTTCTTCGATTCGTCTGGCTCTGACTCCTGGTCTCGCGTATATTATGATAGTTTACATCTGTGAATAGAAACTGGGCTTTGGCGTATAGTATAAATCCTTTTGGGTTTAGAGAGCAGGTGACACAAAATCGGTATTAGCGATGCTGACTTACCTTGGTACGGAGTTGAAATAAATACGTGACATGTAATGACTGTGTAGCAAAAGGCCGGGGATTCAGTAAGCCTGTAACGTGTAGTCGCCAGGTTACAGAAGACTCAAATGCTGTAAATGTGTAGGGCATTATCTCATCGGCTGGTCAAGTTGTTAGAATGTTTACTTGCCCGACTGCAAAACTTGCTTGCACCTGACGTTCGAGAAATGATTAATGCACGTTTCCTGACCGTAGACTTCAATCACCTTTCAGCACGTCAACGACCAAAGGAAAGACTTTTCTCTTGTATCAAAGGAAATAATATCTGAAAACAGAATAAGCATTTTTAAGTGTTAAACAGAAGCCCGCACATTAAAATATGCAAAAAGTAATTTATTCTGAACGATCGAAATTTCGTAGGATTTTGTTTTCCGATGAAAACGAGCTGAACAAACTTTTTGATCAGCAGTTTTGGGCTCAGCTAAAGACTGTTCGGTCAATTTCGAAACATAATTATAAATAATATATCTAATTAATTTTTTTAAATGCCGAACTATCCAAAATTGAGTCTCTAGACGCAGAAACGAGGTGAAGGATTTCAGTCTGTCAATCTGCAGGCATCGACACCCCGAAATAAGAAGAAACGATGGGAAAAGGCGAAATAAACAAAAATGGCGGATAAAAGGGTTAAAACTCCGAACACATTGATCGAAAGAGGCTAAAAAAATCGTGTGGAAGGGGAGCAAAGTAAAGAAACGGAACTGGGAAAGACAAATGGTGTAGTTTCAGGCGCTCTGGAATACAGGTGATGGATTGACTAAGCGTGACCCTGACCTTTGGATGTCAATCACGGTTAGCCGCAACCTGCCCCCTGCGCTATTCCGCATTCTTGTGGTCCGTATCTTCTCTGTGGGGAACGTTAAACATTCCGCTGTACAAGAAGAATGATTAAAGTCAAACTTCTTGGCTGAACTCGGGCTGGTGTCAAGACAATGTGTTTGCTCTTTTTTTCTCCTTCCCACTGACCGACGAAATTAATCTGTTTCCCTTAGAGCCACGAGCACCAGCGATTGCGGATAGGATTGGTGGAGAGTGAGTGAAAGATGAATGGAAATGAAAATGTAAGGTGGGTGGGAGAAAAATGCAAAGGGCTCGAAAGTTCCTTGACGAGTGGTGTAGATTGAAATTCATCTCACCCATGACTTTGTCTTTGAAGCAGCCGAAATTTTAATGCCCCGTGTTAACTGGATGTAAGATCAGACACGATAGTTCTGTTTTGCAGTTTTTTTTGGTGGGGGGAGTTGGAGGGACAGGGTGGGATCTTGCTGGCGTGGTAGTTGTAACTTACTTTTGGGCGCGTTTCTGGCGAGGTTGGCGAGTCACAAGACGATGGTTCCAGACAGGGTGGACGTGACATCAAGTGATGCTGGCTGGCCGCGGTGTTTTCCAGCCTTGTCCCCGTGAAAGTTCTACCCTGTCGCGCGGTTCCCAGCTCTGCGCATGCGTGGGACGTCGCAATGACAAAACGCTCACTGCCCGGATGTTCTGATTGCAGCCCTTTATCAAGGCTGAAATACTGCTCTCAAGGGGGACCACTCGCTTTTTTCGCTTGACCCTCAGCACTTACAGGGCGGCCAAATTAGCCAACGTTGTTTAGTGTGCCCGGAATTTGTGGACGGCTATTCTCTTTGGCGCCAGCCTACCGTGAGCGTCTGTGGAATAGGTTTTTGCCACGTCGAATTTTCCGCAGAGCCGGGCAAGCGAATTGTTAGACACGAGATATCCAGTGATTGCTATACATCATCGTCCTCTCCACTCTCGTCGCCGCCTTCATTTGATTGTTCTCTCATCCATCAGGCCTTCGCCACGTAGTAACGAGATCATTAAAAGCGCGAACTACCGCGGTAGTCACACTAATCCTATCAGTTTAAATATTTAGTTTTTAAAAAGCATCCCACAGTTTGCTCGTGTACTGACAAGCGCGCCCATAACTCTTCACGCTGAAATTCCTACGCCTCCAGGATGTATGTAGTTTTTAGTATAAAAGAGTTACTGGTTAGGAACATTAATCAAAGCTTGTACTTTCCCCTTGACTCTATGCACCCCACAGCTGATCCTGTGGTCTGGAGGTCTGCACAATCAATTGTTTACATTTCCCGCTTTCATTCGAGCGGCACATATGGGCGGAATGCTCACTTATCTGGAACTTTGATTAAAAAAAGAAAGTTTGTTTAATTTAGACGGTCGCGGAGACTATAGCTGAAGACAATCCCATGTAAAGCGATGAGAATCTGAGTTTGACATCTTCGAAAAGAATATTAAATCACTGATCATACTCTCCCCACCCCCTTCATGCTGCGCCTCGGCATTGTGAACACTGGGTATGACTGGAGTGTAAGTACACGTGCTGTTATCTGTCTGGAGAAAGTGTAAAAAGAA
Source organism: Lanistes nyassanus (assembly GCA_004794575.1). Lineage (NCBI taxonomy): Eukaryota > Metazoa > Mollusca > Gastropoda > Architaenioglossa > Ampullariidae > Lanistes > Lanistes nyassanus. The sequence continues at coordinate 89,558 of SMGT01008027.1, read as the reverse complement.
ATGGGGGGGGGTGGGGGTGATTATTCTACAGCTGCATTCATAGATGTTTCAAAAGTCCACGCAGATTTCCAGACAGCGCTAACGAGGCAGACATGGCAGTGAAGGGTGGAGCTTTGAACATTTTCCGATAATATGTATTTCTGAAAGTGAAATAGACAGATGTTCTCTGTAAATGCTTAACTGCCCGAACTTAGGCAGTGCTGAGAACGGCAATTCGGCATTTACGTTCTGTATACAAACGGTGTGTTTTATCTTTCAACAGAAGGAACATTTCTAGCAATGATTGAAATGCAGTTTGTTGTCTCTGTGGAGCGAAACGCTTGCACAAACTTCGTTTGAGATGTTCGAGATAGTTATTCCCTTAGGATCGTCCCGCCAGCTCGCAGTAATTGCATGTGGGAAGGTTCCAAACTGCTTGAAGCGTGTGGTGTGCAGTGTTGCGGGCCTCAGCAGACCTCGACAAGGCGTTTGATCGTCTGCTGGACGCGTCGACATGGCTGTGGTCCATCGACAAGGAGCAGGCCTTTGTCTGCAGTAGTTTCCCCTAGGTCTTCCTTGATAACTCCGCGTCCGCGGGGCTATCAGCAGGAGGGACAATCTTGCGGTCCTCGGGAGTAATCGGTGGCCTTTCGCTTATGCGCCAGCATCGTCTTGCGTGCTTGGGAAAATGCGGCTGACGGGGTACGGGGACCTGACTGACTGTTGCAGGACCTCGAGGTCGCTGAGCGCAAGGGTCGGAGGGATGAGGTGAGGGAGTTCTGAAAATTTGTCGGCTTGGAGATGGATATCTCTCGCCCAAGATGGCCTGGGACCACGGAACTCGGCAGCGTTGCTGTCTGTATAAGGCAATCGTCTTGACGAACAGCCTACTACCGAATGCAGATGGGATGCATGTAAGCCTGATTGCGTGATAAGACGGAAACCGTTGCCATTTATTCCCCTCACACTTCTGTTGTCCCGGAAGGCTGGCATAGCGTTGTGTCTAGAAGATACTGTATATCTTCCTAGTCTTAATGTGCTGCAACAATCGCATCGCTCTTTTGCGATAATGAAGGCTATTTCTTGTAGCGTTTGAGTCTGATTGTCTTCTAGTGGGGGACAGAACTTTCCAGACTGCACAGCTAAAGACAGTTTTTGACGGCGGCTGCAGGATGGAGGCTCACGAATGCATATTAGCTACGCACGCACACACGCACGCACACACGCACGCACGCATACACACACACACACGCAATAACATACACACACACACACAGAGAGAGGCACGAACAAAGGTTACTCACATCAATGCATAATTTACAAATGCATTAGGCTAACGAATTTCCATGTTATAAAGACAAATGAAAAAATGATCTCAGGTTCCTCACAATGATGTTACGTTATCCACTGCAACGAGATGCTGGTGCTAACCAGGTGATGTTATCTGACAGGTAACCCATTATCATATCACAATCATGTGACGCTAGACTTTAGTTACGCTAGTAATTACTTTTAAATAGCCAAGCTTTCATACATATAAGCCAAATAAAAGTGATTATCTGACGAACTTTATTCTGTTGCAGTGTGCCGCATGGCCAGCCAAGGCATCGCCGCCATGTTTGGTCCCATGTCCAGCTTGACAGCCGCTCACGTGCAGTCTATGTGCAACGCCTTCGAGATCCCGCACGTGCAGTGGCACTGGGACGCTCGTGATACCCGCGACTACTTCTCCATCTCGTTGTACCCCCACTACCTGACGTTGAGCAAGTCCTACATGGACATCGTGCGCTACTGGGCGTGGGAGAAGTTCACCATTTTGTACGAAGACAACGATGGTTAGAAACTGTTTGCGCCCCAGTCTGTCGAATGGCGTATGAAATTTCCATGAAGTTCCCGACTTGAAGATCAGTTTTAATAGGTCTTGTGGCGGCCTTGGACGGCTCGAGTAAATTCTTTTCTTGAATGGGAGAAAATATCGAATTTCGAGAGTTTCTTCGATCAGCGACACCGCCCCCACCCCCGCCCCCACTAGTCTTGGCATTATGTATTTATTTTGTTTAAAGGAAAAAAAAGACGTTAAGATTATACAGACAACCCATTTAAATAGACGGCGTCTACATCAGTAACCGTTTTTTTTTTCGTTTTAGCACTAACTACAGAAAATAATTTAAATCGATATTGACAGTGCCAGAAGCTTCTTGCTCCAGTATCTGAGAACAGTAAACCGTAGATTACTGCTTTATTTGTGGTCTTTAAGCTGTTCGTAATGGATGGCATTATACGAATTCCGAGATTATTCGTACCTTGTGACTGAGTCTCCAGAGAAGAAAAAGTATGTAAGTTCATAGAAGCTGTGACAGTAAAAGGTGTTAAGTAACTAAAGAACCAAAGCTGGAGATGTCAGAGAACCGTAAAAGCGCGTCTGGTGGGCTCAGTACTTGATAAAATGTGCGGTAATGGTGGACTCGGGGTGCATTAGCAAACATTTTGAGGACATTATCTGTTGCCTGCATAACTTTACAAAATGATTAAGTTCTCCCGAAGTTGTAGGTTCACCAGTAAAGTAAGTGTCATCGTGTGCGCGCGCGTGTATTTCTAAATCTATCTGTGTCTGCGTGTGTGCGGGCATGCACCCTTACCTGCATGAGTACAGGTTTGTCCAAGTCTGTGGCTTTATATTTACGCATGCGTGGTGCGTACCTGCTGATAATTTTTTAAATATATATATATATATGATAAGGCTTAATTAGTGGCCGTAAGAAATCGCCATCTTTTGACATCATGATGTCCGTACACTGTAAGGATCACGTGGTGCTTTTAAATAGAATACAATGTGGCTCGATTCTTTGCATTTCAATTATACATTTTCCGACTATTTTTCTTTTCTCTGCTCGCGCTTTTCCGACCTTTCATTATCATTTTTCTGAAGAGCGTAATGCGTAACGTGTAGTGTACCATTACGCGATTCAAACCCCTCTTTGATGTCATCCACTTCTCTTGTCTTGTGGATTCTTTTCATTGACTTCATCTAGAAATAACTGGCAAGCGGTCATCAGCTTGCTTCTAAAACCACGCACAATGTTCAGTAGTATCCCCAAATTCTCTCTCTATATATCATGCAGCGGCATATCGACACATTTTTTACACATTTTCCGCTGGGTGTTGGAATGATGTAAAATCAGTGAATGTATGTTTGTGCGAGTGATCGTAAACATAAAATGGTTGTTACTTTCATCAGTTGAAATCAAAACGAAATGAAGCTGGCTGTCAAATCGCGTCGCGCCCGTCTTGTTTATGTAATGACACTGCTGTGTACAGCCTGCTGGCGATCGGTCTAGACTGCCTGGCCGTTGTCTGGACGCTGCGCGATTATTGCTAGAGCTTGTCAACACATAACTGCGTTAGTTCTGACAGAGACATCCTGGCAGTCAGACCACATGGCAGCCTGCCTCGATCACTGCCAGTTTCAATATTCGCAGACCTCTCTCTCTCTCCGTCTCGCTTTCTTGTCCTTCAATCTCAGCCTTTCCCTTTTTATCGTCTCTACCTACGTTTGCCTGCCTCCCATCTTCCCCCACCGGACATACACTTTTAAATCCCCTACAAACTTATATTTCAAACTGTGTTGTAGATGATGTGTGTCTGCGAGGAAGCTTGTAAAAAACAGTTGAAAACATGGAAGGGACAGAAAGGTTATTAATTGAAACATCCCTGCAGTCTTCCTTCAGTCCTTGAGAGGCAAGGACTGAAGCCAAAATGCGGAACTTTCTTCTTCTATTTATGCATTGTTTTCTTTATTTACTCATTTTTCTTCCTTCTTATCTGTGTCTCGTCTCTTGCTTGAGGAGGAAGGACAGGGTGAAAGTAGAAAAAAACTTTGTTTCAACCTTTCGTTTCTTTCGACTTTGTCTATTAAGCAAGGGAATAACTAAAATAACTAAAGGCAAAAGCAGAGCTTTCTTCATCACTTCGTTTGCGTATTTTCCTGCCTTCTTGGCTTCTTTTCTCCTTTGTTCGTTCCATCCATCTATCCGTCTGTCCTTCCATCCATCTAGTCTTCCGTCCTTCATCCGTTCCATTTTTCTTTGCTTCCTGCCTTCCTCCCGCATGTTCTGTTTTTCTGTACATCTGTGTCCGTACGTGCAGGCCTTACGCGACTACAGGAAGTGCTGAAGGCAGCGGAAAGCAAGCCTGCGCAGATCACGGTGCGCAAACTGCAGTTGTCGGACAACGACTACGTTACGATTTTGAAGGATCTGAAAGACAGGGGAGAGAACCGCTTTGTCATTGACTGTAAGGTCGATAAAGTCCGAAAGCTTTTGTACGCAGTGAGTAGCATTTGTTGTTTGAGGGATTGCTTATTTATCACCATCTACTCAATTTGTTTGTTTGATCATTCGATCATATTTTCGGAATTAATGGGGAAAGGAAAGATTGATAGATTGAAGATATATAACATGGTTCTACGAAAACAAGTACATAGATGTAACAAGTGATTTGAACAAAATTTCAGGCTGAAAGATTTTACCTCTGATCCCCCAAAACACTCCATCAAATTCTAGTGCTTTAGTTGTTTATTCTTATTGAATTTCTTACATACTTTTTTGGTGAATTGCACACGAAAACATTTTATTTCACTTGATTAACTAGGTTCTGTCTCTAGGTCCGTGTTCTATGTTGTGAAGACAGATTAGGGTTTAGGCCCCTGCAAGTTTGTGCTTATCTCCCTTCGCCGTCTTTTGTTTGGGCCTCCGTCCGATGTTACGCGTCTTCCTTATCTTTGTCACTCTGCCAGTTCTTCCTTTATCTATCACTCCGACTTTTTTTTTACTTGATCCATCTGACATCTGTCTCCCTTTCTCTCACTCCGTGCTCTCATCTGAAATTCCAGCAAAATGCCTTCGTAGATTCTGCTTTTATTTGTACGCTAATTTTCCATTCTCCCAGGCACTCAAAGTGAGCATGATCTCAGCAACGTTTCACTACTTCTTTACAACCCTGGTGAGTGAGTTACAAACTAATTTCAGTCACATCTGACGATGCTGTAAAACTTTAAACTGTTTAGCACCTTACAAGTTTGACAACTAAAGGCCCACAACAATCACATTTTGAAATGAATAGCAGCTTCTAAAATTCCATTAAGTTTTATAAACGTGTATATGTCTAGGCACACATGGATAAACTTGTTTACTACATGAGATTGTGCCTTTATTGAAAAGCAAATTTTTTCGTGTCTGATCAAGTCTACATTTAGAGATTTAAATTATGTTTTAAAGCAGGGAGTGTGCATGTAATATGCTGTTAACAATAAACAGATGGATAACATATGAGTTACAATGTTGCCCAGAAATAGTTTTGTGCTTCGGATGTGTACTTTGTTAATAACGTTTTATCGCTGCTGCAACTAAATACAAATTCTGAGGGTGGTGCGCTGTGCGGTGACGTCACACGGGTCGTGTTCTCGAAGTGTATATACTGTAATGGCCATCGCACACTAAGAGTCAAATACCAAGATCGTGAGCCGACGATACAAAAGTGTCCTGTCTCTGAAAGCTGCAGTTGTCGGATGTTCATCTGACGATCAGTAGTTTTGACGCTAAGTAAGCAATTACTGTAGTGTCGGCCGAAAGTCTAGAGCTTCTCGGCCGACAGTCGTGGAAAAAGAGTGTGAGAAGGACGCTGTTGATCGAAAGACTTTCTCGCGGCTTGTCTCCCTTGAAGGATCTGGGACTAGTTGATCTTGACGACTTCCGACACGGCGGACCCAACATCACGGCGTTCCGCCTGATCGATCCCGACAACCCCCGCGTGGTGGACATTCGCACCGAGTGGCTGATCATGTCCCAGCGCGGGGCCAGCTCCCCCTTGCGGGAGTACACGGAGATCGAGGTAAGAGTGACGCGCTAACTGCCGCTTCACGGCTGGCCTTCTTCACTTTGTCAGTTAGACCTGGAACCCTATCTGAACAACCCGCCATGAATGTCCTTAGAGTACTTTTCTCGGCTAAATGCCAATGCGAAGACCTCTCTTTTTTCTTTCTTTCTTCTATCTTTCACTCCCTTCTTGTTTTTCTTTACCTCTTCGTATCTTTGCTGTCCCCCCCCTCCCGTGTCTTGATCAACTTTCCCCCCATGTTACTGCATTATTCACTCTTATAACGATAGTTACTAACTTTGTTGGCGGAATGAATCATTTCCCAGAGTGGCCCAGAGCATTTGGGATCAGTAGTACTATGGACATCTCAAAAGTTAATTTTTAGCCAAATATTTTCCTTCCTGGATATTTCATGGTTGTTTGAACAACGTATTTTCCGCGTATTGTGTGTCGCGCTGGTTAGAGCACGTCCAAATTATTCTGTCTTGATAGATTCTCATATTTTTCCTTTTCCTTCCAATGCCTCCTACATGGAATCCTCTCATATTTCGCCTTTTTTCTTCCAATGCTTCCAACTGGAATCGGCACTAGGGTGGCAGAAATGATACCAATGATTCGATATCGGTATGACAAACAATAATGGCTGACTGATGGTTGTCAACGTGAATTAAATGTATTTCTGTTTTAGTGAATGAAAGTCTCCTCCGCCATTCTTCGTTCTAATTCACCTGATTTCGAACGCTTGTCCTCTCACCTTGATTGTTTTTGCCAAAGTTGGGTTTAGTTAATAGTTTAATTTTCGCCTATCAATCCTTCTTGCTGTTTTTTCGGGATTGTATAGTCTCAATCGTTCCTTTTTTCTCTCTAACTATTCATCAAGGTAGGCATCAATGCATCTATCAATTCTTTCTTTTTTCTCTGTACAAGTTATGTACTATTATACATCATAAGCCCGCCTCGATACTGCAAAGTATGGCTGGGATTTCGTTATTACATTATTCTACTCTTACATCTATTTGTTCGTTCGTTCTTTTGTTTTCATTCAGTCGTCCGTTCATTCAATCTGCCTGAGTGGTGGCCTTGTGTTTCCATCACCTGTATCGTACAGAACTTTGCTGGCTTTGCTGTTTTCATTTAGAAGTTAGACCGAATGCGGTGTAACCCTGTTGTGCAAATTTCAAAAGGAGCGATTTATCTGTTGTCGTGTTTATAAACTATATCATGTGCTTGTGTGTTGCACTTTATCTGAATTTATTGCATGGTTTTCTCCTACGTTTTGCTTGGCATGACGTGTGCTATTCATCATCCACTTGATCATAATCCATGTGGGGTCGAATGTGTGTGTGTGTGTGGGGGGGAGTAAGTCTTTAGCTTTGCTTTTTACGGCGGCCTTAAGAGAGAAAAAGAAGAGTGAGGCAGAGAGGAGAGAGAGAGAGAAAAAGAGAAAATAGATGCAAGAATGACAAGAGGACAAAGAGCGAGAGGCAAGCAAGTAAATGAAAGAGGAGAGAGAGAGAGAGAAGAGCGAACTAGAAAAGATAGAACAGAACGAGAGAAAGGGAGGGTTACTCGCAGACAGCGGAACGTCCGTAATCATGCAGTTTTTTTTACGTTTTCTACAGACAGAAACAGCTTTAGCATACGACGCCTTCAATCTGTTTGCGCGCGCTTTGCACGAGTACTCGCAAGCACAGGACGTGAACACCATACCCCTCTCGTGTGACAAGATACACACCTGGCGTCATGGCAACAGCCTACTCAACTACATGAAGTCCGTGAGTATTTTAACGTCTGGCGTCTACTCTACAATATAATTCAGCCAGACTTCTTTTTTGACTTTGACTCCCCCTAGGAGAATTTCTCGTACTAAACTAACTTAAAGTGCAACACACTTCGGTTCAATTCAAGCTCAGTCAAGTGCAGGAAGTGTATTTCACCCTGAGCAAGCAGCCTTTTAAAACAGACTTTCAATCTTTACACCTTAGGAAGCTGGTTCCACAAGAAAGTTAGGGAAGCATTAGGTGCTGGAGGTTTTGTCTGGATAATGTGCACTGGGATACTAAAGACACGTCATGAGCACACCCACACGCACACGAACACAAACACGCACGCTAGCACATGCGCACACGCAGACACACCAGTTTTTCAGTTCTTTCCTGCTCACCTAGCAATAAATACAGCTTGACCTGTTCATTTATTGTATCTATTTATTCAAAGTTCAGTTTTCTTCTAAGTCCAGACTTTTTTGGTTGTTTTAGTTTCTTTTTTTTTAAGTGCAATTTTATTTTTCGTTTTCGGAATGTGCAGTCATCAATATTAATCAGAAACAGTTTTCTTATAATAAATAAACATATAAAACAGAATAAAAATACAAAACTGTGAAAAAATAACGCTCACACTACCTGTAACATTTTCTGCTTCAGATGGACTTCGATGGACTGTCTGGACGAATACGTTACGAAAATGGCGAGCGATACGACTTCAAGCTCGACCTCCTACACCTGACACAAAATGGTCTAAAGAAGGTACCCGAGACCAACACTTACCTCCCCAGTATCTTCTCTGTCTTTCCTTTATCTCCCTTTGTTCCTTTTTTCTTTCCCTTTTCTCCCCCATCTCTCTCCTATCCCAATACCTGCTTCTTTTCATCCTTTTTTGTGTCTGTCTGTCTGTTTGTGCGTGTTTGTATATCATGCGACAATCTCATTAAATCTTGTTCCACTCCTTCACTAAAAAAAGCTCGGTAGCGAATTCATTCCAGTTTTGTGTTAGCGGATCGTTGCGTGATGTTGCTTTCCAACCGGCCAGTAATCGCAAAGGTATCAGTTTAACATTTCCACGTGTGAGACATTTCCACGTGTGAGGAGGCTTACTCCCTTACTCCATAACCTGTCGCATGACAGAAATTTCCGGTATACTGTCACTGGGCAAGAAATGTGCGTTTACGCAAACAGGAAATGTGAGTATTTCTCTTTGCGTGAACGCACAAATGCCTGCATTGTCTTGTGGGCTGTTTGGCTGTACTGACACACTCTTGTCTTGCTCAGTACGGAAACTGGGACAGGGTCGGCGGGCTGAACGTCACGGAAACCAGGGAGGAATTCATTAAAGGCGCTGAGAAGGCTTTGGAGAACAAGACGCTCCGGGTCGCTGTTAATGTGGTAAATAAATCTTGTGTTCACTTTTAACCTGCCCCAGGTGCACCTCCTTTTTGTACGGTGTCCCTGCAGTGCTGAAGATTTAAGACAGCATTCCCTGGGAACAGTTTTAATTCATCCTCGGAGCTCGGTGGCTTTGTTTATTTATTATTTTTTTGTTTGGTATTGACGATGTTTGTAGCGCTCTACACACAATGCAGATTACTCACGAGTTGACTTTACTTTAATTCTTAATGCCAGAGTGCTGTCACTTAACACTGAAAGCTGGCGCAGTACTTGCCAGCTCCTAGGTTTCTCGAGATTTAACTATAAATATTTCATTATCGGCCAAATCATGCAGAGTGGCTGACGCTGAATGTGAGAGTTTAAATAGCCTTTCTATATTTCGTAGTCAAAATGTGGTACTGAAAGAACATTATCTTCCCGCAGAAATACTTGATTAAATCAAATGAAAAATTATACCGCTTAGGATTCAGGGAGTGTACAGTACACCTAGTCATATGCACCTCTCTCTCTCTCGCTGTCTCTCTCGTACATACATACATTAATAACATGCTTTTAGCCTGAAAGTGTCCATGCAAATGCCTGTCTGCACAGCTCCGTTTAAAGAGGATGAGAATCACAAGCTCGTGAATTCTTTAATGTCGGTGTGCTTTTAAGCGGAGTGTATTTGTGTTAACCTGACGAAGCTTATGACTGAGTTGCTTTTATCCAGAGTGCACACCGCAGTAAAGCCCGAACGTGGTTGACTTAGCTTTCAAATGCTGACTTGTAGGGTGGAGTTGATTAATCTACCTGCCTCCTGCAGGAACCGCCGTATGTGATACTAGACCACAAGGACCCGCGGGGTTTCCGAGGCTTCTGCGTGGACCTGCTGGAGGAGATTGCCAAAACCAAGAAGTTTAACTACACCATGTACCGTGTGGGGGCGTATGGCAAACGGGACGACAACGGCACGTGGGACGGCATTATGGGGGAGCTTGTCAGGAAGGTAAGCCGGTCATGCGTCATAATGTCGTCTGATCTTCCCCTCTCCCAGTCTGCCATCTGACTCTACCTTCCCTGCTTTCAAGTTTCTTTCTGCATACCTTTTGGTCATCTGATTACCCCCACCCCCTCTTCCAAAAAACTCCATTTCTGTCGGCGGATTTCCCGGACCCCTTATCTAACATCGCCTCTTTGCCGTTTGTTCTATCACCGCGAAATTTTCCGTCCACCGATTTTCTTTTGTCGGGTCTCTTTGTCATCTGATTCCCCCCCCCCCTTTCCGGCATCTACCTTCCCTTCCCTCGCGTCTTATAGTCTCGCCTGTTTCCTCCTTCCCCCAAAATTCTGTAGTCTTATCCACCACCACCACCACCACCACCCCCCGCCACCCCACCCAATTCCACCCCAAAAAATCCCCAACCTCCTTTCTGTAGCGTTATACCCCTACCTCTGTCCAAACTTTCTGTCATCATCTTATTCTGCCTCCCTTCCCCTCTCTTCTTGAGCCCCAGCTTGCTGCTACCTCCCCTTTCTGTCACCTGATTTCTAACCCCCAAACTTTCTGTCATCTAATTACCTCCACCATCACTCTCAGGCTTCTTATCCCTTAACCACTTACCTAACTTTCTATTGTCTGATTTTTTTCCTCACCTTTCGATAAACTGATTGTTCACACCCTCCTCCCCCTGTCGTCTGATTCCCCAAGACGCAAACAGAACGAAATCTATGATCGCTAACGTCACCGAAGCAAATAAGTCTAATCGCATATGCTTCCAGCTGTGCGTGAACTATGATCTTCATTTACAACAGGAAAGTACTTACTTGGGAAATAAATATCTTGAAAATAATGATGCACCGTCATTAGCAAAATGTACACTGTTCTTGTGATTTATATTACCATCCCCTTCACATGTACGCGATCGCGCACTACATGAAATAAATGAAGTTTGAGAAGGAGCCAAGTACTAAATAATACCATCAAAACCTGTACATCACCATGGGAACAAAGGAGATAAATCCGAAACATCACTATGACACCAGAGTGCTCATCATAGGAAGGCATAATCGATTCCCTGCCTTCTGAACAACCCTGAACCAATGGCCTGCCATTGCAACCAAACGAACTAACAACCTCTTGAAAGCCCATTTTTGAAATAGAAAAGTTACTCACCTACCGTCTGCGCTTCCATAAGGACCGTATTTTATTGTTTCTGGAGTTTATTTTAAGTACGTCTGCGCTATTTTCAATTCCAGAAAGCTGACCTCGGTCTGGGAGGAATGACCATCACACACGAACGAGAAACTGATGTTGACTTCACGAAGCCATTCCTGACGCTCGGGATCACCATTCTGTACCGGAAGCCCAAACCCAAGCCGCCGGATCTCTTCTCGTTTCTCTCCCCTCTCTCCATAGAGGTAAGTCTGCGATTCTCTCCCCTCTCTCCATAGAGGTAAGTCTGCGATTCTCTCCCCTCTCTCCATAGAGGTAAGTCTGCGATTCTCTCCCCTCTCTCCATAGAGGTAAGTCTGCGATTCCAAAACGTAATAAGGCGCAAAAAGTTTCAAACAAGCCCGAAATTGTATAAAAATCGAAGCGAACAAACCGAAGAGTTCGCTAAGTGCAAGCACTCGCTGTTGATATTTCCAGCTGCGGACCGGAAGAGGTCGAAAATGTCTTTAAACGCAAAATGAAAAAAAATAATCTTGAAATGTAATGCCAAGACAAAGCAGTTGAAAACTTACCGTGGCGAGAACGTGCTGGAACAACAAATTTGTGTTTTACACTGTACAAACACCTTTCCTGTGTGCAAGGTGGTCGTCATGCGTTGTTCTACACACGTTTGGATTATCACGGTGGCGCAATTAGTCCAATTCGCCGCTAATCTGCTGTTAAGCCAGCGATGGCTGATGTGCAGTAGGGGTGTTAGGGCTGTATTGTATTGTTACATTAAGTATATTGGATGCATGATGAAGTCTTTCTTATTTTTGTCTCCGAGCTCTTTGTTTTATGACGTTTTATTTCTCGTCTGTTTTGATGCCATTTACCATCGGAAAGAACTGCATAGCTGCTTCGCCACATCAGTCAAAGGGCGAACAGTTCGGCCAACTTTTTTTTCCATACTCTGTGGTTGTTTTTGTCAAACTGATGTCTGACCGAGTTGGAAGGTGAACGATTAAGAGGTTTTAGCCGCTTTGAAAGTGAGTGCTTGAGAAGTGATGGAGTGCAATCTTGCTCGTTGCGTAATGTCTGCAGTGTATTTGTTCCAGGTGTGGGTGTACATGATCGCAGCCTACCTGTGTGTCTGTTCCAGGTGTGGGTGTACATGATCGCCGCCTACCTGTGTGTCTGTTCCAGGTGTGGGTGTACATGATATACGCCTACCTGTGTGTCTGTTCCAGGTGTGGGTGTACATGATAGACGCCTACCTGCGTGTCTGTTCCAGGTGTGGGTGTACATGATATACCCCTACCTGCGTGTCTGTTCCAGGTGTGGGTGTACATGA
>SMGT01008027.1:66086-76712 GCA_004794575.1 Lanistes nyassanus | reverse complement strand
GGTCTGATACAAACCACCTCTCCTCTCCCTTCCAAAGCAAGCTAAGGGTCCCAACCAGACATCCTAAAATATCCAGACTGACTGTTGGCCGCTTTCCGCTCAGTCGTCTGGCGGTCATCTTGGTCATCCGATTGTTTGGAATTTTACTTGAGTTTATCTACAATGTCTCAGTGTGCTGCATGGATGTCCACGAAGGTGCACAGAAGGGATGTGGAAAGAGTTTTCATCAGCAGTGTTCATAAGAGTTTTAAGCAGCATGCTGATTATTAATAATTAAAGGCGATATTACTTGCAGTTGTTCTGGCGTCAGCAGTGACAGGTTACAGACCTGAGGATCGTCAGCAATCATTAGTACGTACTGTAGTAAGATCACCGAGGAATGATCCCATTAGCTGTTAGCAACCATTGACGCGCAAGACAACGTATTCTACTCAGAGCAGACGAAGATGGCGTTTCTCGGGTACACAGCCAACGAGCGTAGGCCTTACAATGTTTCACAAGGTTTGAGGGCGCGCTCAGTGGAGATTAAGACCGCCATAATGCCAGACAAAAGTTCTATACAGCGCGCTCAGTTTGACGGTAGAGATGATGTGACGTGACTGATTATGATGCCAGAGGTACATTTCTTCGAAAGACCTGTTCACGTTGATGCTAAGAACCAGATGGGTGACGATGCCGGTAAGCCAAAAGTCATGGGCAGTCGATATTTCGGTTGTTTTTGACTATCACAGGCTGAAAGTACGGAAGGAAAGGAATGCCTATAGAACCTGCGTAAATTACGACATTAATATGCAATATGTGTTTCTTCTATCGTAAAGCATATTTTAGAACAATTTCGATGTTTACACAGACCCCTTCCTCTTTTTCACGCTGTTGGATTTTTTCCTGCTTTTCTAGACTACCGTAATTTTCAGACTAGAAATTGCGCGGTTCTATAGGATGCCCCCCCCCCCCGCCCGTTTTTTAATCTAAAAAAATTACTAGAAGCTTTAGCGATGGATAAACTCCATCAAACAAATCGCCATCTTTTGATCATCGACCGAGTCTGCTCAAGGTGCGGTCGTGCTGCTGTTTTGCCTCGAATTGTCTGAGTGTACTTTTACACCTCTGGGGCGGCATCGCCAGTCCCCAGCCATAGACTCATTAAATCCCTCACTCGTCAGCCCGTCAGTTCGTCTTCTCTTCGCCCAGTGTGACTTCTGACAGGGAGAGCTATAATGATACTGGCAGGAAAGAAATCTTGATAAGCACGGCCGGACTGGAGACTGCTCCTCGAGAAGTATAAATGAAAATCACACGACGCACAAAGAACGAACAAAGAGTTAACAAACAAACAAATGAGTTAAGCTCCGATTTCATCTTGTATACGCCACGTTGTTTTATAAGCCGCATAGGCCCTACTGAAAAAAGTCGAGGCTTGTAGATCGAAAAAGTACGGTAGCAGACGATTAATGTTAATATCTTTCGCCACCATCTGTCGAGCCATCTAGACAGCCAGCCAGCCTGACAGACAGACAGATGGACAGACGAAAGGTAGAAATTACTTTTCTCCACAAGCCGTCTTGCCATTATTGATAAGAGGCGTCTCATAACATCGCAGCAATGCGTGCTTATAACAGTGAGATGGTCATGGATTTTGTTTAAACGCCGGCCGTAGGGAGTTTCCCCTGGGTACTCCTGTTTCCTCCCCGTTCTCTCCCCCCCCCCGTACCCTTTAACAACCCTCTCTTCCCTACCTCTCTCTCTCTCTCTCTCTGACATGATGTTTAACGGCCACACAGTCAACATTTTGCTGGACAGTCCTTACTGCGTCATCTACATTCTTGACTTGGAAAATGTCTTTTTCATTTTCTCTTACAGCAATGACACAGTGACAAAACATGAAACATGGGACATTGATACCCCATGAACATGTTATTATATACCTGTGTTAGGTTTGAATTGTTCTGGGGAAATGGTTTATACTGCCCATTCTTAAAACATATGTCCTATCAAGGTGTGAAAATATCATAAACAGATCATGATGTCTCATATATATATATAATTTAGCAAAAATATTTATTTCCATACTTCGTGAGCATAAATTGCAACTGCTGAGCAGCCATATGGGAGCGTTGGTAGTCAGAACGGTTGTAACGGTTGTAAGGTGGTGGCTGCTGTGTGCAGGATGCGAGATAGCCCCGCGCGCCATCTCCACCCGACTGGTGGCGGGTATCTGGTGGTTCTTCACTCTCATCATGATATCCTCGTACACCGCCAACCTGGCCGCCTTCCTGACTGTAGAGCGAATGGTGTCGGACATCAACTCGGCCGAGGACCTCGCCAAGCAGAGCAAAGTCATGTACGGCACCTACCAGGGCGGATCCACGCAGAAGTTCTTTCAGGTGAGACTCGTGGGCCGGTGGAGACAGATCCTTCTGCTGCTGTGTTGTCGTGAGGTGTGACGATTCTGATCTTGTCTGAAGAAAGTTACCTGCCTGTCAAGATGTGTCTTGAGTATTGAAATTTCAGCTGTGTTTACCCCACCCAGGCACAGTAGTTTTATAGCTGGATGGCAAAGAACAAATGTGGCACGTGCGCTATATATAAATATATATTGGGTTTAAATGGTTTAAATCTTCATTTAAGCACGAAAACTGCCACACGAGTTGTCAGCTTAATCTTCTTACACGAAATGGTACAAACTCGCACACGCATCGCCCCCCCCCCCCCACACACACACGTGGTCTCGTTTACAAACGAGGTGCACGCTTACAAACACATACACAAATGCAATACAAATCCTAAGTGCTTCTGTACTTTCTTTCTTTTAGCGAGGAAGAACTGTTTACACCTCACCAAGTTTCTAGTTTTTAGCTCATGTTCACTATTTGTGGGAGGTGAAATGTTAACAGGGGACGCTCTCTTGCCCTCAAAATATTTCGCGCGGAAAGACCATCGCGCAATTTTCTTGCAGGACAAGGCTTCACAAATGTTGCTAGTGTTTGAGCCAATCGGACAAATCGTGCTGTCTAGTGCGGGGTGATTGGTAGCAATGCACTTCCAACTGGTTCCGACGAGCAATCCATAGACGAATCATATATGTATATATACGTAGGTTTAATTTTCTCCCATTAAGAATCAGATGTTTGCAGCAGTCAGAATAAACTGTCTTTGTTCATCCATATTGTCCATGTTGCTTTCCCACGTCCCACTTCCCACGTCGATCACGTGACACGAGTTGGCTGGTAACATATGTCACGTTTCTTGCGACGTGTACAGAGTGATCGGAAATTTTTTTTATATCAATGTGTTGTTTTTTTTATCGACGACCTTACAACGTGTAAGTAGTCCTGTAGCGTTCGTAACAGAAATGATTTCGTGACAAACAACCAATTAAAAGCGGACTGGTGTCGTATTTCAAACAGAATTCCCAGATAGAGACGTACAAACGGATGTGGAACTTCATGTCTACGAGGGACCCAGGGCAGATCTTCGTCAACTCTACCGAAGACGGGGTCAAGCGAGTGCTGCAGGGCAACTACGCGTACCTGGCCGAGTCCTCGGCAGTGGAGTACGCGGTGCACCGCAACTGCGATCTCATGTCCATCGGGGGTCGTCTGGACTCCAAAGGCTACGGCATCGCCACGCAGTCCGGTAAGTGTCAGGGTCACCCCCCCCCCCCCAAGATTATGTTCGTCAGCGAGGACTGGACGACACAGCCTACACGCGATTTTCTTGGTCAGTGAAACGTCGGCTGTTCCTCAAGCAGGAAGGCAGAGAGTAACAAGAGGTAATGTCTAGTTGTAAGCTAGCCACCTAAAGGGCGCTGCCAGCGCTCATTCGCTACAAGATAGCAATGCGCACGGCTAAATCAAACCATAACAACAAAAACAGCAACAACAGCGCGTTTATACAGCGCGACATCCCAGTAGAAGTGAGCTTTACAAACACCGATAAAACAATAGATGAGCACAAGGAGGGTACAATAGTCTACACAGCAAATGATCGACGGTGTCATTATAATACAGTTAAAGTGGCAATATCAAAACAGTCAAAACGAGATACGACAGCAATTAAAAGGATCCAACAAGAATAGGAAATTAAAATTTGACGATATATTGAAACTTAAAAGAGACAGACATCTAGTAAAAACAATAAGGTTCAAAAAATAAAAAAGAAGAAGAGAGATTTCTACCAATGGCTGTCGTCGATACGCTTGATTTAGCTGCGTGCTGTACCCCAGCATACAGGTAATGCGCCCCGACGTGTAGTGACCTGTCGTCTGTCTGTCAATCTAACGCAAACAGTGAAGCAAACACGGACCACCCGTTGCCCATTAAAATATGCTTTCAAACGGTCCTCTGACCCGAGTCTGACCTTGTGCAGGGTCGCCTTACAGCGAAATCCTGACGGCAGAGATCTTGCGCCTGACGGAGACCCAGGTGATCCACAAGATGAAGACAAAGTGGTGGGAAGAGCAGGACGGGGCCAAAGACTGCAGCCAAGAGAGCGCGGTCCCCAAAGGGGCTGCCAACGAGCTGAGCGTCGAGAACGTTGGGGGTGTCTTCGTCGTGCTCATGGGAGGGGTAGTGGCTGGGTTCTTCGTGGCTATGTGCGAATTTATGTGGAAGGCGCGGAAAAACGCCCGCAAAGATCAGGTACAGTTATAGCAGAATGTATGTAAAACTTTCTTTCGCCCATACTCCTTTTTCGTCTTCTTCGTGTTCCTGTCTTTCTCTTCTTTTTCTATTCCTGCTTATTTCATCCTCTTCTTTTTTTCATTCACTGTTTCCTTTCTTTTTTAACTTTCCGTTCTTTGTTGGTTGTCTTCATCCCTTCTCTTCTTCCTTTCCTCTTCTAACTCTCTTTTATTAATCATGTGCCCTTCTTTTTTCTCCTTGGCTTGGTTTCACTCCTTCTCCTCTTCTTCCTCCTCTGTGCTTTCAAATTTGTATTTTTGACCTGGCGCGCCCTTTGTGTTGCCTCCTATTCGGGCCTGCTAGTTGTTATTATGTTACCAGCGTTTTCTATTATGTGCTGTGTTGGTCTGAACGGACTCAATTACGTCGAACGAAATCAGGTGCAAGGGACTAGTCAGAGAGTCTGCAACACACTTAGAAAGCTTAGAAAGCTGAGTCAGCTCTTCTAGGAGGACGCTTATTTTTTTCCCCAGAGTCTTCTTTGAAAAAATGTTTTAAGAACTCTCACCATCTAAACAGGACAAAAAATTGTTGCACACGGCTCTAGTTTGAACTTTTTTTTTTGTTGTTGTTGATCTGACGTAGTCGAGCCTTTTGAGGCCCACATTTTCGTCTCTCAACATTTGTTTACTCTCTCTCGAGCGCGCTCTCTCTTTCTCGTTCCTGTCTCTTGCCGTCTTTTGTTTCGTTGGTGTCTCCATGTGTACACGCCACACTTACACAGGTCTGGATCATCTCACGTACTTAAGAAAAGGTCACTAAGGTTTGCCACTGGGTGCGCAGAGTGGCACTGCCACCTAGCTGTTTAATTAAGACGCTCTAGTGCTTGGAAACTCGAAAGAATAAAAAATAGGTATACTTGTTAAAAACACTGGACTTTGAAACAGATTCTTATTAAGTGCTGGTCTCCTGCTTCTACTGTTGTAACTGTCATCTTTTCTCTTTTCCAACAGCAAACCTTATGTTCAGAAATGGCGGAAGAATTTCGGTTCGCCGTTCGCTGTCTGGGCTCCAAGAAACCTGTCAAGAAACGCAATCAGGATATAACAGACAATGGGCTCCAGTTCATGCCCTTGACCGGAAACTATAGGCAGAACTCTGTAGGAAAGGAGGTGTTTGCGTGAAGGGGTTCCGGAAAATCTTTGGACACATGTGCATGAGGCAGTAGTCACCCCGTAAGGAATCCGCACGTGTTTTCACTGACGCTGTGCCGCGTGCCCATACCGTATGGATGTGGTAGTGGAAGCACGATGCGTAACTGGTGAGGGACAAACATATTTCGAACGCAAGACTTCCGGCCATGCAAGACGAGAATCAAATCGCGCCATTCAAAATGAATACCAGATGAAGATCCTGTTGGCGTCTGGTTCAGAGACTGAACTGGTGCACAACACATCATCAGATATACGTCCTTTGATGTCAACAAAAATCCCAACTTTATTTGGCGGACCTTAGTGGAAGGAAAACCGCACTCTCTTCATTATGCTTTTCCCTCCCTTCTTTCCATCCCAAAGCCTAGTCTTCCCGACGATGGCGCCGTTGTTGAAGTCACGCATATCGTCTGTTCATCGTTCCATCCGTTTGTCTTACCAGACATACACAACGTTTTCTCCTCAGCCAGCGATTCACGTTCATATTCAAGAATGGCCTCACGTTCACATCTTTATCCCACTGACGCCACAAAGATTCGTGCTGATTCCAATATTTGCATAATGATTGCCAGCGGCTGTAGGCTTTTTATTTTCGGTTTTTCCCCGCCACAGGTTGTCTTTTAACGGATTGAACTATGAACAACCCTGAATATGATGCGTATATGCTCTCAGAGTCGCATCGTGATAATAGTCATGATGTCGAAGAATGAAGGAACATTTATGTCACGATGCGTCCGGAAAGAGTTTGTTCGCAGCCCTTGGTTTAGCTGCGCAGTCGACTGGAAGGTGTGGCTCTAGGAAATTCCAGATTGGTTGCAGTCGAACAGGCCGGGGTATGGAGTGGGAAGTATGGAATCAAAGGTTCGACACCTGATTTTTATCGAAAAGCGTGCTGGGATACATCACTACAGTTACTGCTTAAATGTGGCGATAGCCAGTACTTGATGTTGACGAGGGACTTCGCCAGGTCATTATCTGAACACCATATTTAATTGGCCGTCGACGACTGTTGGATGGGTTTTTACAAGGTGCCATCAGGCATGTAGATGGTGACAAACAGGTGAAAAAAAAAACGACAGTCATCATAGAGAAAGCAATATTTGTATTTGAAATGCAGATGAGCGTTTAAAGATGAAGATAAGATGAAGATAAGGAAACTCACAGAGTGGGTGGATAAGAGAGAAGAGAGATTCTTCAAATGAAATGCAGAATTTAAAGTAAACAAATTGCATCAATTGGGGAAAAAAACTCTTACACACGGACGCTAATGAAGGTGGCCTCTCTCAGTATAACAGCGACAAGAGAAGTAAATTCTTTACTCACAAAGTCTGTATTTATTTTATAGAATCAATCGAAATAAAATGCTCCTTTCTCTCTTCTTCTATGTCCACCTTATTAGTTTTCTATAGTCGATAGTTTTATTCTGTTCCTGAAGTATATGTAAACACATTGTCTCACTTAAATTTTATGCATTTATTGTGGTTAACGTATGTCCATCACAGAAGTTTACACTGGTAGGCTAATGATCTCTTTCACCAGAACACGAACCCAAAACTTAGGAGTTAATCAATTTAGCAATTTCATTCTTATTAGTAAATTTTAGACGATTGTGTTTGCCACATATTTCATTATTCCTTTTTCGGTTTGAATGTTTTCAACTTTCTCTCCGAGTGTCTCATTCAGCACAAACAATTTAGTTTACTAAAATGATTCAAGCATCCATGCAATTACGAATTTTGAACGGAATTGTCCGCGAAAAGATTTCAATTTAGGCACTTCTAAATTTCTGAAGAACACTAAATCAACAGTTTATGTTTGTTTCGTCGTTTTAAAGCAGTCTAAACTCGGTCTGTGTTAGAGAAGCTTGGCGTGCCTTCAGTACTAGACTTCTAGTTGCCAACTGAATATGATAAAAAGAAATGATTTAGAAAATCCAATGTTTTCTGAAAATAACTTTCGTATTAAAACTTTGTGTGTCAAAGATAGTCGTTCTTGTTCGATTATCTTCTCTTACGCTCCCAATTCCTAAGCAAGGGGCATTCCTGATTCATTCTTGCAGTGTAGTGAAGCTCTTTTTTGCGATCTCTAACTAGTTCATTTTTTTGAAAACAAAATCATCAACTGATCTTGTCGACGATAAAGACCGTATAAAGGAAAGCTTCTTTCGTCTCGGCAAGCCTGGTGCCATTCCACTTTATAAACGATTAGAACATTTTTGTTTCGTTAGAGCATCAACAGAAGTGCAGAAAAGCTGATTACACCTTTAATTATTTTTGTCCAGATATATAAACCTAGTGTAGAGCATCATTTTGTCTGTCAGTAGGAAAACTCCCGACGCTGTGTCGGGGAGACTGTTGGTCTCATTGGTATGTTGGCTGATTTGCAACATTGGTGATTTGCATATTGCTGGTCGCCCGCATGACTGTTAGACAAACAATTTGCATGCATCATTTCCATTCGGCAGGAAGAAAAGAAAAGGAGGAACAATATATATATATATAAAACCAAGGAATAGAAAGTTGACTGCTCGTGACTTAGGCATAAAATTCTTCTCCACTGCGGACGCCGTGCTTGGGTGAGCGCGTGCATGAATATGCGGTGGTCAAAGAATGTATCGTGGTCCTCTTTAAACATAGCTTTAGGATTAGAACCACAGTGTTGTATGATCTTCCGAGCTTGGTGTGCGTGTGTGTGTGAGAGAGAGAGAGAGATGGGGGGTGATTGTTCTGAAAATATGAAGATGTTCAGGTTTAGGTATAACATTGTAGGAGAGGAAACTGCACGCATTTAGCTGACCTCACCAGACTTGTGACAAAGATTTTCAGAATTGTATGTTACGGTGATTTTGAGACCGAATGTGGTCAGTTCTGTGTTTGTGGAAAGTAAATATGTTTCTTGGAAGTAAATATGTAACCTGCCATATTAAAACTATATGTGTTTATCGAGTGATCATTTACCATATTTCTGGAAAAAAATGTCTGAAAAAGCCAAATTTCAATGAGCTCTAGAAGAACAGAGAAAAATTGTCAGATTTTTACAAAACGAAATGGCTCTTTGAAAAAAAACCCGGCTTGATTCAGAAAGTTTTACGATGACAATAAAAACAGCTGGTTATGCAATTGGCATATGATTCGCTTCATAGCGTTTCATTGTGGCTTGTTAAACATTTAAAAAACAGGTGTTCTCGCTGAATATGATTGCTTTCTGAAAAAAAATGTTATATCACATTGTGATAAATAAAAGGACTTTGCAAGTATTAATTGCAGAAGCCATCAACGCAAGTTGGTTAATGGGATCTTCACAGTGATGAGTATCACGTAACTTAATGGAGTTTTGTCGTCGATATGTTGGCCAGCAGAGATGGCGTAACAGGGATGTGACTTCGTCATTATCTTATTGTCGGCAGTGGAATGGCATCTTAAGATTCAACGTTGCCCAGAATGTCTATATTGAAATTTTATCAGCTTACACTATGAAGTAAGTGATGCAGTGAGTTACCACATCTTGTGGGCTGAGAGAGTGTCGGAACAGCGACACCACATCTTGTGGGCTGAGAGAGTGTCGGAACAGCGACACCACATCGTGTGGGCTGAGAGAGTGTCGGAACAGCGACACCACATCGTATGGGCTGAGAGAGTGTCGGAACAAAGACACCACATCTTGTGGGCTGAGAGAGTGTCGGAAAAAAGACACCACATCGTGTGGGCTGAGAGAGTGTCGGAAAAAAAGACACCACATCTTGTGGGCTGAGAGAGTGTCGAAACAGCAACACCACATCGTGTGGGCTGAGAGAATGTCAGAACAGCGACACCATATCTTGTGGGCTGAGAGAGTGTCGAAACAGCGACACCATATCTTGTGGGCTGAGAGAATGTCAGAACAGCGACACCACATCGTGTGGGTTGAGAGAGTGTCGGAACAGCGACACCATATCTTGTGGGCTGAGAGAGTGTCAAAACAGCGACACCATATCTTGTCGACTGAGAGAATGTGGGAACAGCGACACAACATCGCCGCCAACTCTTGACAGCAGCAAGCGTGATGTAACACTGGCGTACGGACAAAAAGGGAACAGCGAGGGTGGGCCAGAGTCCCGGGAATTGCATTAGTTTCTCAAAAGCGAGACAATGAACCTTTTCCACGAATTACTGGAATGTTCCAAGACCTGAGAAGTGCCTTCGTACTTTTTTGTGACAGGTCAGACATCATCATGTGCTCGGAACAGCTCACGCGTGCAATGTCATGTACATTTTTTTGATCCTGGTGTTTTGATAGTGCTGTTGGTTTTAGAAAACAAACCAGATAACTATGGCATGTAATGGTCTCTTCCACTGGTAAGACAAATTCTGGTCTGCTGGTACATTGTTGTTTTCCCCCATCTTGTATTCCAGACGTGTTCGGCTTGTTAAAGCTAGTAGCAAGCCCACAGACAACGCAGTACCTAAAGTCCCAGGTTCCTGGGGAAAAATGTGTTCAGACTGGTAGTAGACATGTGACAATGTCCGTAAGACAACGATCCCCCCCCCGCCCCTTCTCACACACACAATCACATTTGGTGTTCACAGTCATTTTTTTTTGGCTATAATCATTTTTCCTACCACCCACCCTTCGCCCCACCCTTTCTGGGGTCTTCATTCCTCATATCCGCAGAGGGAGCACATTTCGTTCCCTGACTTGCGGATTTCTTTTATGGATTTTTTTGGTCGGCTCGTTGAGGTCGTTTATTTAGATATTCTGTCCAGTCTTGGTCTTTTTGGCTCCAACCAATAACGTAACCCCCCCCCCCCCCCCCC